>JARHVA010000157.1:5265000-5580000 GCA_037957365.1 Torreya grandis
AATCTCACTATCAATCCTTATGGAGTGAGCGGATAATGATAATTTATGCAAGTGGTATGGGACACCTATGCACTATGTTATCATGCATGCACTTCTTAGAATTAGCCTTCATGTTGAGTCATCATTTTATTTTATGGAGATAAATCCATTTTAAGATTAATTATAAGATATATGGGTTTGGTTACACCTTATATATTGTGTTGTGGCCTTTGGAATGTGAACACTATGTGGGTAGTGGAAATATCTTAGTTTCACATTGACTTTGTAATTATGAATAGATTATTGATTTCAGTTGTAATGAGGTGGAATTTTTGAATTCATAAGTATAATGAATATAAACATGTATACTTAATATATTTTAAGAATTCATAATTTCTTATTCCTATTCACTGTTAAGACTTGTATTTTCTACGTGGAGCTAGCTTTAATATGACTTGTATACACATTGTTCTCTTATTTATTTTCGGTTTTATATGTACCTTTATCATGAAAGGTAGGAAAACTCATAGTGGAGGAGAGATTATTGATAAATATGAAAGGATTTGTGGTTGGATGTAAAGCCTTTGATTATGCTCTCCCTCTTATTGTACATTTAGCTACTCTGGTGGTGATCTCATGTGTTGTGCATGGATGTCACTATGTGAAGACTTAAATTTTGACTGTTTTTAATGGAAATATGATTGTAATATATTATATTATTATTTGGAAAATATTAAATAATGTAAAATTTAATAATTAAAAAAACATGAGATTTAATAGAAATGAAATATTATGTAGATATAATATATATTTGAATTCTTATATTTTTTTCTACAAACTTTATGTAAATGTGTAAAATAAAATTATGATGTAATCATGTGATCAATGTAGATTGAAATATTTCCATGTATATGTGCATTTGATTTAATTAAATAAAAATAATGATTTTTTATGCTTAATCACTTTAATTGTAACAAATGCATACTCTAATTTTGTAAAGTAAATGTATTATGAAAGAATGTATTTGAATTATATAATGAAATGAAACTATAAGAATTTATAGGCTTTAAATATGATAACATAAAATATTTGGAATGGAAAAGTGATTTTGTGATTCAATAATTTTGTACACATTAGTTGTTTTATTTTATTTTTGAACATGTACTATTATGATTAGTTAAGAAAACCTTTTGGGATAATGTCTTAGTATCACACATTTTATTAGGGAATTTATTTATTTAACTAAAGGGGTTATTACACTAATTGTATATAAAAAATAACTTCATCATTTATGTCTGAACTTACTAAAAGAGTTAAGAAGGCTCTTCAACCAATATCTCTCCATGAATCCATTATCATAGCCATGATGTTAATCAGTACACATAAAGAATAAAATATCTATTATCTACTGTATGTCAAATAATTTACAATAGAGATGTATAAATAGGTACAATATAGGATAATCCTAACCATCCCATGAATGTGGGACTAACTTCCCAAATATAGGTAGAATTAAAGTAGAAATCCATCATCCTCATGAATGTGGGATAAACATCTCCAAAGGAAATAACACATAAGTAAGCCAAAGAGAAAGAAAATAATATCCAACACCAACACCCCCCTTAAGCATAGATTGGGTGGGTATAATAAAGGATGTAGTGTAAAGCCATGTGTCTGTATGGATTCCAGTCCATCTTGTTAGAGTACATGGATGTTGATTTGATGTAATCACCAAGTGAAATTAAGAATGGTGCTAAATATGAGGAACATAAAATATGAACACTACACTCCAAAATACTATTTAGGGATGCCATACTAGTTTCACTAGTGGGGATACTACACTGGTGTCACTATAAGAATCACCAAGAAGGCCATAGAGTCAAGTAATAACCCTCATATTTGTTCTAGCAAATCAAGTGCTTGAATAAGATACCCATGTATAAAGGAGGAATCCATAAAACACTCAAAAAAGTGCAAGATATACATATAACTCTCATAATGTGGAGAAAAGGAGAAAAAAATAGGAAAAACTCCCCCTAAAGATACTGCATGTGAAAGGAATACTCAACACCTAAGAAGTATAATCTACACCACACCCCCATACTATTAACAAGGTGGAGTGACGATAAAAAAAATTATATGAACACCCCCATAATGGATGGAGTTGATAATTTTTTTTTGAATGAGTGGTTAGAATCCACTACTCAAACATTGAACAAGCTGACATTATATACACCAAAATAGATCCATATTTTGTGGGAGAATGCCAACTATCAAAATAGAGGTGTCAAAAATATAGATATAATCTCTTAAAGAGGATGGATCTGGTGGTGATGGAAGAGATAAGCAACTAAATAAGTGAAAATGTATTAAGAATAGAGCACACAAAAGCATGAAGGTAGACAAGGTTGAATCATCAAACCCCCCATGGCACTCTATAATTTAATGCAAGTAAAATATATCCCATTAAACACCAAATGAAAAAAAATAAGACACTAGGCTTCACCAGAATAGATCCAAACAAGGAGATTGTTGACTTATTAAAAAATCCATCACGTATCATGAGAGATGATCCAGAAAATAAGGGAGTGGAAAAGTGTCTCCATAGAAGAAGGTAATTTGCTAAGAAAGGGGCCTTGATGGAGACATGACACAAATTAAAAGTGTGTCAAAGTGCCAATACACAAACTAGAATAGAGCATGTTGTGGGTTGATAAAAGAGTGTGGCAAATGGAAAAAAGCCATTGTGTATGCAAAAACACACTTGAAATGATCAACTACCAAAAAATAAAAACCTATAAAGCACATGCAAAGGACATCAAACTCAGCCAAAAATGCATTTGAGATAATGCAAAGTGTAATAATGGCATAACCAATACAATGTGGACCAGAAAGAGTAATGTGGGCCAAATCTCATGCCAATAGGACATCATTCACAACCAAAAATGCATCTAAAATTACAATGAGAGAGTAAATCTCCCATGGTTATTATGTATCCCCCCCTCAAATTTAATGTCTTATAAGAGATAAAAAAACCAAAATATAAGAGATACAAAACTACTTGTAGTCAACAGATCAAGAAGCACCAATAATATGGCATGACCAACACTTGACTATCACCTATAAATGAATACACCATCTATGGATTGTTTGTTATGCCATTTCCAACTTTTTCCCCTATAATCTAGGCTATGTTCAAATAAACTTTCTTTAAAAACATTCAGATGCATGAATATGTAATTCATTTGATGTTTTATCATGATAATTGATTCGGTGGCCATCCTAGATTCAAATATTTTTGCTTAACCTTATTATGTGTTTTTATACTCAAGGAATAACTTTTTTTTTGTTTAAAAAATATTGAATACAACCTGCCAATTACTATTACAAACCTCCATCAATGCATTCATTTTTTACCTAATGATAAACTTATTGAAAACTTGATATGTTTTGAATCCAATTTTTTAGGGACAAGATCATATTGGAAAAAATTCCATATTAAACTAGCCTACATGATTTAAAAACTAGATTCTCTTACTTTATTATTCACCCTCAATGTCACTAAAAAAAATGGCCTAACTTATACAAAAATTTTCCCTTAGAAGATGCATGACAAGATTATCATTAGAGGATTAACAATATTATCTGTAATCTACATCGTGCATCTCTTCATATGCATCATAGATTTATAATATTTTAGGAGGAAGTGTTAGAAAAAAAATTGTAAGCAAAATACTATTGGTACAAGTATGCAATAATCAACTTTATTTTTTCTATTTTGTTTTCACAATGAACTTTATTTTCTTAAACCTAAAATAAATATATTTTATTTCTAGGTATGAATGGAATCATAAAGGTTTAACACATATTCATGGTTTCCTTTATCTTAAAAATGCGCCCAATATTGACAAGTTGGATTAGGAGATTGAAAATGTAGTTATTGATGTTAAAGATTAATTTGATAAATATGTAATAGCTTGGAATCCACAAGATAACTTTCCTATAAATCAAATGGTCCATCATTCTTTCTATGATGATATGTGTTTATTAAATATACAAAAATATTTTCAAATGATCCTTTTATTTACTATGATTTTTTTAAAAATCATGTTAAAAAACATACTAATTGCACTAAAGAAACATTCTTGAGAAAAAGGAATATCTCTTCAATGTTGGTACAATTACCCTTTATAATTGAATAAGGAATCTTGCATGGTAATTGAGTATAATATAATAAGAAATACATTCCTGCACATAAGGATGCTAGATTGAACACCCAAAACCTAAAAAATGCTTTCCATTTGGAGAGAAAATGTGGACTGCTAGTTTATTCCTTCACACCAAGTTGTGTTAAAATATATTTTTAAATATTCATCAAACTTAGATAATCCCATGTAGAGCTATGACCATATGTTATCAATAATTTAAAAGAGTGAAAATCCACATGAACCATCATCAATCACCTTAAAGAATATTTTGACTAATAGTATTATCAATCATGACATAAATGCATAAGAGGCTTTCCATATGTTGTAAAAAATCCCTCTTGTTTTGTGTAGTTGATCATTTATTTCATTAATTTATGGAAATATGATTTTATGTCAAGTCTCTTATAATAAAAAATATTCACTTATAATATTAGCCTTTGTTGATGTATACATGGACTAGCCTTCTTCATTGGAACTTGTATCAATTATAGAATAAAAATTTGTTGGTCCTAGGATAGTCATTATCATCTTGACGATCAATTATCCATAATCAATGTTCCTAATGTCAATTATTTATTTTTGAAATGTTTGGCCCTATGAATTATGTATTTTTAGATCCCAAGCCAATTTTAATAGTAGTTATTTATAATTTCCATGAATAATAGGTGGGATTGGAACATGTTTAATATTATTCACATCCCATGCTAGACCTATATATTTTTAAAATTTTATAACCATAAGCATTGACAAATCAAGTGGATTTGTGCTAGTTTCATAAATAATAGTATGATTTTTCTAAAGAACACCATTGCCTAAGTTGGAATCCACACACAAATTAGAAGTAAACATAAATTTTTAACCTTTGGAAAAAATAATTTTGGGCTCTAATTAATCATGATTAGGATTTCATAAGGATTTTTTGGAATCTTTTGCATTACTACATGAGATTGGCATGTTTATTGATTTCAACATCTCTTTATTATGTGTCATATCCAATCTACTTGATGCATATAAATGTGTTGAATAATGAAATGAAGATTTATATTTTAGAGGAAAATATGCATATGTTGGAGACATGATAAAATTCCAATATTGAATTTTTTGTGTAGCATTTTGAATATTTAATAAGAAAATTTTAAAATCACTTGTCATGGATCAAAACCTTGTTGACATAAAATTATGTGCAATGTGACAAGAATATAAAATATTTTAAAAAGAGTCAAACCATATGGTGTTCTAACATATATTGGTATGTATTATATGAGAGGAAGTTGTTCAAAGCTACGAATGAGGATGATATATATTCTACCAAATCATTTATACTTATGTTGTGAGAAATCCTCGAACAATTGTTGGTCAATACATGTCAACATTATTGTCCTTATGAAACTCACTTTATCAGTGATAATGTAGTAGATATGTTTCAAATACTATCATATGTTTTCAAGTGTTTCCATTATATTTATTCCATTTCCTTTATAGGTATGTGAAGGCTTGATTGTATGGTTGAAGCGTTATTGTTAAATGTTGAAATCTCAATTGGGACAAGTAATTATTAGAGATACAATCCAATGAGAGGGGGGGGTGAATTAGTGGTGGCAAAAAATCACATTCAATTTCCAAATCTTTGTAAATACTTAAGCAATCAAAACAATCATTAATGAAACATATAGATCATTCATAGCAGTGAATAATGAACATAATGCAAGATCACATACATAACACAAGATCTACATGGGAATCCCTCTTGGGGAATAAAACCCACTCTCAATCCTAAAAACACATGGACTAATATCCTTTAAGATTATCACAAATAATGAGCCTAATCAAGTCCTTTTGATCAAGAACCTTCGGTCATGTCTTTCTAACCTACAACCTTGATCAAGTAATTCTGATCAAAGGTCTTTAGTGAAACCCTATTTCACAAGGAAAAACTACCCCTAAGGAAGATAAATTACTTTAGATCCTCATTTAAAGAACACTTCCACCTTATAACTGATGTTTGAAATACCTGATGATGGAACTCTTGATTATCTGACCCTTTCACAACCTCTCTCTCTTTCTCAAACAAGCCTTTCACATAGATGAATCTCTTCACACAAATTCACATTGTAAGATCACTATACTATCATCATAAACATGATTTAAAGATCATGTACATAGTCCTTAATCTCCTCTACTCATCAACCCAATAGCTGGGCACTTATCACTCTCCTCTTCTTTCCTTCATTCTCCAAATCTCTCACATCTAAGTCTCTCACTTAAAAGTTTAAAACCTAACACATTTGGTTCTACTATATATAGAGCAACCATGAATTAATCAAGATCATAATATCTATTTTTCGACTAAAAAACATGCATTCACCCTTAAGTCATCTCATATGGGTCACACTTAAGCACAATCCCCTTTCAAAATAGGCCTAAATCACTTTTAGGTCCTATGGAGACCCAATCAAATTTTTGATATATCTCTGAGCAACTTAAGAACACAAAACCATTTACAAATACATAGGTCCACTCCTTATGTCACCTAGAACATCCTCAAAAGATCACATACATCTTAGTTTACCTCTATGTATGCTCAAACAATTAAAATAGAGACCTTATATATAGGAATGCCATTAACAAACATCCAATCAACTTCTTAAGCAATGTTCATATTCAAGATAGATTGATCACACCTCTAAAATACTCACAAAGCATCTTCATGGAGTCTAGAAAACTCTCCAATAGTAAATTCACCATGAAACATCAAAACAAAAACTATATGAGCTCAAATATACTTCTTGATTTACTTACAGAACATATATGGAAACACATTTAGCTTTGGAGCTCAATAAATTTATTTGTACACACTTACAGATCTTCTAATCCATATTTCTAGATGTGCCTTGGAGTATTATACCACTTTGATTTTTAATACATGAGCAAATTCATCTTATATCATAATATATGGTCAAAATATATATCTCTAGTTTTCCTATGTTAAATTCAACTATTTTAATAGCAAGGGTCATAGTTAACCTTTGAACACAATGCTCAAATCTCACAAAATCTTAGCTCAGGATCAATCTCACACTATCAATCATGTTTGAGCTTTAATTCATAAACTAATAAAGCCAAATTTTAAACATCTATCACATTGACATCATCTCATATAATATAATAACTTTGACTCAATGTGCTCTGTCGATCTTTATAGATCAATCAGGTCATTAACAATCAACACTCACTATTTGATCAACTATACAAACACTCATTCACCATTGGATCCTTATCCTATACCTTTGTTTAGATGTTAAACATCATGTACTTTTACTCATCTCACTACCTCCTAACTCTTTGGATCAATCGTACACCATTGATCTTGCTCAAGATTTAACACATTAAAAAATGACCAAGTATGGCGACCCTTTCATATGCACAAGTAGCCATTTTTGCATCTTAATAAATTCTTCTATGTTTTGACACAAGATCTCAAATTTAGACCAGATGATCTCCTTCCATAAGAAAATCTAACCATGTGAACCACTTCTCCTATAAATCTCATGCATGCAATATATAAATTCATTAACATACCTTCTCATAAACTTCTATCACAGAGCCAACCATGTCCAAATCTCCCTGAGAGGCCAACTTTGATTATCTATATCTTACATGTATGAATGTGTAAAAACTAAACAAACCCATATGATCATATTATCTTGACACATTCATATGTTTCAGATATAACATCATCAAAATGTTCACTCAGCTCTTTTTTCCACATTGCAAAATTGGCTAAGTATGGGAAAACACAGTTAATCTACCTGGGAGCCCAACTTTTCATATGCATATGTTTTGATGCACTACATCACATGATTTGGAAATTAGTGAAAATAAACCAAGTAAAAAAATGAACAAACCCATATGATCACCATCTCCTAAACTATCCATACGTGTGAGAAATTCCATCATCAAACTGCTTACTTGACTCTTTCTAGTCATATTGCAAATTTGGCTAAGTATGAAAAAATAGTGAAATCTATCTTAGAAGCCAACATTGCACCCTTATATCTTTAACCACACTTTGATGCTTGACTTTATACCTAGTGTATAATAAATAGGGACTATTTTGATCACAACCATATGACCATCTCCCCTTGACTCCTTCCCATGTGGTAATGGTGATGTCATCAAGATTCTAACTTAGATTTTCTACCATTAGACCCAAAGTGTCTAGATGAAAACTATGATCAACCAGATGAATTCCACTTATGTACACAAGATCTCAAAGCATGGATCACATCTTATAATATCCATTTCACATGTTCAAACCTTCATACTCATTCTTGATCCTCTCAATCTATGTAAATACTTAAGATCAACCAACCATACATAAAACACACTAGAACAAGCATATTGCACACTTTGTCATACAAGAACAAGCGCATTTCACACTTTGTCATTGTCACTTAGAATATCAATTCACTTTATTCACTCACTAGGTAACCTCCATGACACCACTCTTACATCATCATGAAAACTCTCCAATAATCTCCCCCTTGACATTGATGTGAACACCCATCAATATAACAATATATAGCTCACCTTCTCTATCTTAAAATCACTTCCACTAACAAGAACTTTCTCCCCCTTTGACATAATGAAAAATTGGGCACACACTGATCTTGAGGACTTGAAAAGACTATAAAAATAGGAAAGGACCATCTTAGAAAGATGATACAAACTCCCCCTTACCTTGAGCCAACCTCTTCTTATCTTGACAACTTCCTCTTGCTCCATGCCAATACTCTTCTTCACAAGTACAAAAACTAATGAAGACATAACACACAAAATATTTAAATCTAATATAACTTACCAAGAGACATATAAGAGGGACTCCCCCTAAGGTTTCTAAGCAAATTCACCACTTGAGCATCTTCAGATCTCTACACACCATGAAAAACCACCATACAGGCTTAACAACCTTCTTTCTCAAGACACTACCATGACCATCAATAGAAATTCATGCCATTTAGAAAATAGGAAAATTTCACTAAATCAACTTAAGAACTCACCTTGAAATAAACATACCTTTATCTTTTGGAGAAATAGAGCAAAAAACATTCTTCTTCAAACTAGGCCTGTATAGCCTCCTTATAGCCCTACCTTAAACTTGCAGAGTCCATAATTTTTAGTAGACACATCTTCAAGACCTAAAATAACATATATATATCAATCTCATATTCCTCCTCAATCACACCAATTTTCATCACCAATCTCATCATCTGCAACATACTTCATAAACTTACAAGTCAATTAACCCTCCATTTTGACAAAAAACATGAATAAGTTGAGAATCAAAAACCTTGAAATCTCTATAAATCTTGATTTGACCACCCCTTTGGCCCATTCAAAAAATTAAAAATCCTCAAACTTTAACTCATAAGGCATACTAATTTTCTAGCAAATCCCAAAACCCTAGAATCTTAAAATAAATAAAGTCAACACAACACCTTACAATTAATATCCACCTCTAAAACTTCTTGTACATCTAGAGAAAACCATTATGCACATCTAGACCAAGATTTGAGATTCCATACCATTTTAAACCTTGAATTCCTAAAACCCATTTTAGGACCTGTAAGCTCTTAAGCACAAATTGGGAAACCTGAGAGCTAACAAAATCTCAAAAATGATTTCAACATTCCTTCAGATCACAAAATCACCTAGAAAATGCTATAATAAGGTTAATATACCTTTATATGAAAAAATATTACCTTGGAAAATCACAAATACACCTTTGCCATTTGGGAACCTTCAATATGACCCTGTAGATGGTTCTAACTAAAAAACACCACAACAATACTTGCTTATCCACTTGAAAGGATCCTCTTAAGAAGCATAAATAAAGACACCCTCTATACCTCAATACTCTAAAACAAATACAAATCCTCATATTCTTCTTCCTCCTTGATTAGATGATACTTATATTTCTTCTTCTTCTTCTTTTTGGATTTAGAGAAACAACTTCCTCAACATTCTCCTTTTCTTCTATGATTGGATTATCAATACATGGAGACAACATATATTCATAACATACTTCTTCATCTAAATAATCTTTCTTTCAGCTTTGATTCTCATCACTAGGCACTTGTTCAACAATAGTAATATGTTCACTTGGATCCATACATACCTTAGAACTATCTTCAACCAACACCCTGGTCTTCTCCTTGAGTTTAGTCTCTTCATTCTCAACATGAGAATAAAATGAGACCTTTTGGGACTCTTCAAATTTAGAAGCATTATCCACCATAGAAAATAAATTAATTTGACCTAGCCTCATCATAATTCCAAATTACCACCTTTGGTTTCCGTGTATTAACTTGTATTCTTTCTTGCACTCTAGGAGCCTAATAAAACCTATTCTATCTTATAGGCCTTTACTTGAAAAATCTATAAATATAACCTCTCTATTCACAATTGAAGCACACCATTATTTTTTTAAAAATCTCTTTCTACCTTTCTAGATTTAGACAATATCTTAGAATGTGTCCTAGTTTATAAAAAAATGTAGCACTCAATATCTCGTGAAGAAAACTCAGCTTGTCTTGCCTTAAATGGATAGCATTTTTCAAAGTGTCCAACATCATGATAGTTGAGGCACTCAACCATGCTTACACATTTTGACTGATGAACCCCATCATAGTTTCATGTAAATTCATTCTTAGCAGTTTTGATACATTTTCTAGATTTATGCCCAAACTGATTACACGTAAAGTAGTAACCATTAAAATTTGCATACCTCATGGCATTTAGTTGTCTAATTTGATTTTTCTTTATTCTACCAACACCTTCATTCCTTGTCTAATGATTTAAATTTAAAGGTTGATCTACCTTATTCACATTAATCTTCCACTTGTCTTGAATTTCAGTATCTAGTTCTTCTTTGTATCCAAGATTAGTCTTATCACTTGCATGCTTTTGATCATTAAGAATGTTATCTAGATCACTTGATCTCTTTTAAAATCCCACAAATGAAACTAATTTACAAGATAGCTTCTCTAACTCATATTTCAATTACTCATTTTTAATAACATACCTTACACATTCATCTTCTTTAGATTTTAGGCTAGTAAATAGGACTTCAAATTGACAATTGAGATGTTCGACCATATCTTCATGCTCTGTAGTATCTTAATCCATTCTTGCCTCAAACACACATAATTTCTCTTCAAATTCATTGAGTTTATATTTCATCTTCTTATTGGTCTTATTCTTAATCTTTAGTTATTCATGAGCATTAGCCAATGCAATCTCATATTCCACCTCATCTTCATCATCATATAAATCACTCCAAGTAGACACCTTCTAATGCGATCAACTTCCTTCCTCATCCATGAACATAGATTCATCTTTAGTAGAACCAACATCTTCACGATCATATTCTAAGCCAATATCTTCACTCTCATTTGATGAACTACAATCTTCTTTGGTGTGAAGACTCTTCTTGTCCTTGAATTACTTCTTCTTATTATCAAACCTTATGAATCACTTCTTGCTTTTATCAAAATTGAAATATCTCTTTCCATCCTAATGACCTTGATCATGCTCTTCATCATCATCCTTCTTATACTTATGAGGGCACTTATTAGAAAAATGTCTTATCTCACCATAGTTGAAGCATTTGAGGGGTAACTTACCTTTATACTTGCTTGAACTTGTTCTCAATTTCCTTGAAATCAAAGCAATTAGTTAATTCTCATCCATATCAGGAATGTCATCCTCCTTGAGTTTCTTACCTTAGAACTTTTTCTTTGTCTTCATTTTAGTCTTGAAATATGCTTCCTTTTTTGGTGGTATATCATCATTCTTCCTCATCTCATAGGTAGTAAGGGTGTCATGTAATTGATCCATCTTCAACTGAGTAAGATCATAAATCTCTTCTATATCAGATACTTTTAGATCAAACTTGGGGGATAGATACCTTAAAAACTTTTGAACAACATTAGTCTCTTCAAGATTCTCTCCAAGACATTTGATTATGTTCATAACCTCATCAACTTTCTGCAAAAAGGATGTCACAGTATCTTCTTTGTTCATATTAAGACTTTTAAATTGCCTTCTATGAGTTTGCAACTTATCAAGCTTAACCTTTGAATCTCATTCAAAGATAATCTTTAAATTATCCCATATTTCCTTGGTAGATGGGCAATGAATTGCTTTGGTGAATTTAGTTTTTGTAAGACCACAAGTGATTGAATTCATTGCTTTAGAGTTAGGATTAGTAGGAATATCATAACCATCCAAAATAGGTTGACATACATAAAAACCTAGAGACATAATGTATGTCATCATCCTAGCACTCCAAAAAGCATAATTAGATCATTGAACATTGGTGCTTACTTAGTAGAGAAACCACCTTGCATATTCTAACTAGCCATTATAACTTGGATCATGTTCAATTTTTCAAGATTTTACCAAAATACCTCACTTTGATACCAATTATTAGAGATACAATCCACTAAAAAGGGGTTGAATCGATGGTGGCAAAAAATTAAAAATAATCCTTCGTGAAACATATAGATCATTTATAGCAGTGAATAATACACATAGTGCAAGATCACATACATAACACAAAATCTATGTGGTAAACCCTTTTGGGGAATACAAAAACACTCTCAATCCTAAAAACACATGGACTAATATCCTATAAGGTGATAAAAAATAATGAGACCGATCAAGTCCTTCCTATCAGGAATCTTCAGTCAAGTCCTTCTTACCTAAAACCTTGATGAAGTCCTTCTAATCAAAGGTATTTAGTGAAACCCTTTTTCATAAGGATTAAATTGACCTAAGGAAGATCAAGTCCTTTAAACCCTCCTTAAAAGAAAACTTACATCTTAGAACTAATGTCTACAATAATTGATGATGGACATCTTGATTATTTTAGCACTGCACAACCTCTTTCTCATTCTCAAACAAGCCTCTCACGTAGACATATCTCTTTGCACAAATTCACACTAAAAGATCACCATATTGTCATTAGAAACATGATCTATAGATCATTTACATAGCCTTTAAACTCCTCTACTCATCAACCCAATATCTGGGCACTTCTCACTCTCCTCTACTTTCCTTCACTCTTCAAATCTCTCACATCCAAGTCTCTCACTTATAAGTATATAACCTAACACATTTAGTTCCACTATATATAAATCAATCATGAATTAATCAAGATCATAACATTTATTTATCAGCCATAAAACATGCCTTTACCCTCAAGGCATCTCATATGGGTCACACTTAAGCATAGTCCCCTTTCAAAATAGGCCTAAGTCACTTTTAGGTCATATGGAAACCCAATCACATTTTTGATATATCTCTAATAAAATTAAGAATATAGGACCATTTTAAAATACATAAGTCCACTCCTTATGTCCCATAGAATGTCCTCAAAAGATCACATAAATCTTAGCTTACATTTGTGTATGCTCAAATAATTTAAACAGAGACCTTATACACAGGAACGCCATTAATGAACATACAGTCAACTTCTTATGTAATGTTCATATTCAAGTTAGACTGATCACACCTCCAAAATACTCATAGATCATATTTATATAGTCTATAAAAATCCCCAATAGTTAATTTACCATGAAACATCAAAACAACAACTATATGAGCTCAAATATCCTTCTCAGGTCACTTGCAGAACATATACAAAAACACAGTCAAATTTGGAGCTCAATAACTTTGTATGTACACATTTTTAGATCTTATAATCCATATTTACAGATGTGCCTTGGAGTCCTCTACCAATTTGATTTTTACTAAATGAGCAAATTCATCTTCAATCAAAATATATGGTTGAAATACATAGCTCTAGTTTTTCTTGTGTTAAATTCAAATATTTGAATAACAATGATCAAAGTTAACCTTTGAACATAATGCTTAAATCTAGTAAACTCTCATCTCAGGATCAATATTGCACCATCGATCATGCTTGATCTTTAATGCATAGATCACCAAAGCTAAACATTAGACATCTATCATGTTGACCTCATCTCGTGCAATCTAGGAACTTTGACTCAATGCACTCCATCAATATCTACAAATCAATTAGGTCATTAAAGATATATTCTCACCATTCAATCAATTGTATGAATTCCCAATCATCATTGGATCCTTATCCTATACCTTTACTCAAAAATTAAACATCATGCACCTATCCTCATCTCACTACCACCTAAATCTTTGGAGAAATTGTGTACCATTGATCTTGATTGAGCTTTAACACATTCAAAAATGACTATGGGGACCTTGTCAATATGCATGAGTAGCCATTTTTTCACCTTAATAACTTCTTCTACACTTTGATGTAGGATCTCAAATTTAGACCAAATAATTTCCTTCCATAGGAGGATCCAACCATGTGACCCACTACTCCTAGAACTCTTGTGGATGATAGATATAACATCATTAACATGTCTTCTCATAAAATTTTGTCATAGAGCCAACCATGTCCAAATCTACCTGAAAGGCCAACTTTGATCATCCATAACTTTTATCATGCTTTAGAGCATGATTTCAAACTTACTATAAATTATTTTTGATAAAAAATGAACAAACCCATATGATTAGATTATCTTGACACCTTCATATGTACAAGATATAACATCATCAAAATTCTCACTAGGCTCTTTCTTCCACACCGAAAAATTGGCTAAGTATGGGAAAACATAGTCAATCTGCTAGGGAGCCCAACTTGACATATGCATATCTTTTAACATTCTATATTTCATGATCTAAAAATTAACATAAATAAAATAGGTTAAAAATTTAACAAACCCATATGATTACCTTCTCTTGAACCATCCACATGTGTGAGATATTCCATCATCAAACTACTTAATCGGTTCTTTCTGGCCATATTGCAAATCTGGCTAAGTATGAAAAAATAGTGAAATTTGTCTTAAAATATAACTTTTCACCCTCATATATTTAACCATGATTTAATGCATGACTTAATATTTGGGGTGTTAAAACTAGGGACTAATTTGATCACAATCATATGACCATATTCCCTTGACTCCTTCCCATGTGGCAATGGTAACATCATCAAATTGCCAACTTAGATTTTCTGCCACTAAACCCAAAGTGTCTAAATGAAAACTATGATCAACTAGATGAATTTCACTTGTGTACACAATCTCTCAAAGAATGGATCACATCTTATAAAACCCCTTTCACATGTTCAAACCTCCATGCTCATTCCTAATCCTCTCAAGCTATGTAAATACTTAAGATCATCCAACCATACATAAAGTGCAATAGAACACACATATTGCACACTTTATCATACAAGAACAAACAAATTTCACACTTTGTCATTATTACTTAGACTATCAATGCACTTCATTCACTCACCAAGTAACCTCCATGACATCATCATGCCAACTCTCCAACAACCTTGTTGACATAAATTTATGTTCAATGTGACAAGAATATAAAATATTTTACAAAGAGTCAAACCATATGATATTCCAACATATATTGGTATGTATTATATAAGAGCAAGCTATTAGAATATATGAATGAAAATGATAGATCTTCCACCAAATTATTTATACTTGTGTTGTGATAAATCCTCGAGCAATTGTTGGTCAACACATGCCAACATTATTGTCCCTATGAAACTCACTTTATTAGTGATAATGTAGTGGATATGTTTCAAATATTATCATATGTCTGCAAGTGTTTCCATTCTATTGATTCCATTTATTTTATAGGTATGTGAAGGCTTGATTTTATGGTTGAAGCATTATTATTAAATGTTGAAATCTCAATTGGGATAATAAATAGTAAGGGTGAGTTGTTTTGAGCTACCTATGAGCTCAATATGAGTTTGATTTTGTTTATAAGGTATTTTTTAATACTAATATCCCCTTGGATTATCATTTTAAATTAATTATATAAATCCTATTGAGTAAAATGGTGCAAAATAATATCAATTGCAAGTTTTTCTAAAAATAAAGTAACAAAAATAGATAATATGGAGGAGTGAACTTCAAGTATTTGGTAGGTTGCCTGATTAATATTTATCAAATAGGTATTTTTTTCTTATAATAACAAGGAATAATTATTTTTTTCCAATTATGATGGATGTTAAAATCATGATGGCCAAGCATATCAATTTCATTTATCTTGATATAATTGTTAGGTTGGAGTTGTGGTAAGACTTTCCATTCATAAAATTATTTAAAGCCATGATGAAGGATTTCATCATTTAAAGGATCACCATGTGAATTAATTTCATTTTTAAAATTCATACTATAAACATGACATGAATGATATTAAAACAACATGCTCTCCCTTTTTTTAATAATTTAGTTAGTGGAGTTGCTAATGGCTAAAATGATGTTCCAAAATGATTTGTATAGGAGGAGTTCACTTCACTAGAATGATGCATAAGTAATATAATATCTTTATGTAATCACAAAATACTAAGGTTAGACATGGAAAATTATTGGTACTTCTATTTTTTTCCATTTATTAAGATGACTGAGTTATCATAGAATGTTCCTTTTAAGGAACCAATGGTTTCTCACCATGTGACTAGAAAGGTTTCTCAGATACCTAGTTATGATATATTAATGGTACCACTAGTTCAAAAAAATTGGTAATTGACAAAAAATGATAATCTAACTTAAAATATTATTGTGACATAAAGAAACCAAGATCAATCAGTAGTGATAGTGATGAAATTGATAAAGATTTATGAAATAGATAATTCATAGACCCTTATTTTAACTATGCATAAGGCTATATCAAAAAACACAATATAGTCATTCAGTTACACAATATGATCAATATGGTTCATATTTTTTACTACCTTTAGGGTGGAAAAATGATTATTCTAAGGATAAAATAGTTCTTATATCATTTGTGGATATGTTGTGTTGTGGAGCCTATTTCTAAATTATAATGTATTTTCAAATACTATACATTTTAAATGTAATGTACACTCTATATGTATTATGTATTTGTGGATATTTCATAGGTAATACATCATGAAAAATAGGGTTTAAGAAGGAATAATAAAGTGTGTGAATTCAGGTGCAAATTTAGGAGGGTTTTGTTGAGCGTAGCTCTAAACAATATTTGTGCATTATAATTGTGAGAAAACTGATCTGAGAGTGGTTTATACTCTCATGGATTGTAATAAAATTTGAGAAAGTGTTTCTTGGTATATTTATCCCACATTAAGTGAACCACATTAAATTTGGTCTTCTTATTTTGTATGTTATTTTCTATTCTTTCTGCATCTCTATTTATATCTATTATTATTATTATGATTCTATGAAAATGTTCCACATCAATTTCTAGTTTTATTCCTAATAGGATAAATATCACAAAATTACATTACTAACATTCTAACATGCCTAAAATTCAAATAAAAAACATATATCTAAAAGTCTAAAATGCTAAATCAATACAATAATCATACATTCCAATATACCAAATGACTTGTATATATATATATATCAAAAATGTTTATACAATGTAATAACTAGTACATCACTTTATGATAGGAGTGTGGTCCACATGACCCCCTCCTCAACATCATCCATACTAGCTACCACATGAGACCTAGAACTAGAAGCCCCAAAATCACTTGGTATCCTAAAGTGTGACCTATTTCTCCTCTCATAATCCTCATACATAGATATTCATGCCTTGAGATTGAAATATTCTTTCTGTAATTGTATATAATCATATAATAGTCTAATAATAGACCACCTATCAGATCTAGTTAGGGCATTTGTAGCCTCGCCCCTTCAACACTTAGATCATCCTATTCTATCACCACCCACATATATTACACAGTATATATTTACACTATATAATATAAAGGTACATGAATACCAAAAAATATCATAATGCACTTGATAAAACCATCACCCATGACATCATTAGGAACATGTCATTTCAACTCACAAAGTGTAGACTTGATAGTCATCACCCAATAATCCTTGTCACCTACATAGACAAAAATGAAAAAAATTAATCATTAATCAGTAGATAATTTGAAAATAATAGTTTTAATAATAAAAAATACAATTCAAAATGTTACATACCTCCAACTACCTTGTTAGGCTTAGGGTCCAACACGTCATCACCAATTGTTATTACTCCATCCAAAAATAGTCAGGCCCATATATGTCATATATACCATGATATATATTCATTAATAGAACCTACATCATCCACATTAGGGGTATATATCACTAAATCACTCTCATATGTTGGAATGGGGCAATATCTACCTTATATAACCTACCCCTGTTACCTAGTCTCACTGGAGCCTGCACACTCCACACCTATACCCATGGAGATGGGGGTACATCTTACTACACCCTGAAATACCATGTGACCCTCTCATACTAAAAATTATCATATAAATTAAACCACCAATAAATAAACCAACAACTCACTTAAATCTAATGCAATTTTTTCTCATCCTTTGACCACCCATCAAACCTTCTATATGGCATCCATAACATATACTTAACTATAAAATCATCTAATATTTTTCTATACCACATAGTAATCTAATATTAAACCTATATTTTACTCATACATATCCATGATTTTTTTTTGAATGTGACCAATAAACATATGGCATCCCATTAGTCAATTAATTGTTATATGCTCATAGGCCCAACAATGTAGCCAAACCAATGCCACCATCGAATGCTTCATATGTGAATATGTACAGATCCTGGTAAAATGAGCAAGCATAGTACTACCCCATGAATCCATATTACCATGATAATATATATCATAAATGTTCAAGTGTATCCTATATAATATAAACACACCACCACCATCCACTATTATGAATGATGCTAGTAGAACTGCTAGAAATTTCTTCACCTATTGAACATCTAATATAAAAATCATAGATAATGTAACATTAGAATCAATAAAAATATAATTACATGCATCTAATTTACCAATAAAATATATGTAGGCATGTTACATGTCCCTATATCCCATTACATATTGTATTAACACCCTCCTACTAGAAGTCAACAATCATAGTATCCTCCACACATCCTGCCAAGTGACAATCCTCTCACTCGTACGCAACCAAAATGTGAAAGTTTCTACATCCCAATGTTTGGATAATTAATTTATCATGTGCAAATTATATGTCATCAAATATATCCAATCCATATATCCTAGTCCAACCCTATCAAAATTCAACCTATGCTCATCACACAAGTAACCCATGCATAATGTCAATAATCCCACCTCGTCCAAACTCCCTGCAACACACATCCTCCTACAAAATCAAATACAACTATCAATAGTTATAATATTTTTCATTAAAAGTAAAAAATAAAAAAATATAGAAATTGTATGGTTTTCTAACATGGGATGCCATTATGACAACAATAAACTTTAGAGGATAATAATTCTAGATAAAAGTGCTATCAGCTAGATAGGAGAGCTACAGACCCAGACAATAGAACCCAAATAGGATAAGAGAAAAAAATTCAATAGAACCTATATGATTAATGAAATTTAGAAGAAAAAACAATTGGATTTATATTAAAAAAAATATAAATGGATTTCAATTACAAGTCTAACTTCCTCCTCAACCTAAATTAGGGCCTACACCTCCTCATATCAATTACATGTAACTGATCTATTTTGTGGCATGCTAACAAGAAAGAGCTCCAATTAAAAATTCTCAATGCATAAAATGAATCCAAAATTTTCAATTTATAAATCATAGAGCACTTTTTAATATATTCCATACCACTAAGGTATGGGTCCCACACTATCAAAATTTAAACTAGCAAATAAAATTAAAATTTGATATCTTGTAAACCATAATTATGATTTTAGAATCATTTATTATACATGAAATATAATCACAAAATCTTATGTTTCATATAAGTCTCACTCCCATATCAACCTTCTTTCCACCTTGATAACACATACTATGTTTTTCCTAGCAATTCCACTATTACTATAGGAACCAATTCGAGTATCAATTCAAGTTCAATCAATTACCAATGTTAAAAACTTAATTATAAGCATATAAAAATAGAAAATTTGACTCCAAAATCTCATTATACTAGTCATCACTTTTGGCCCAAACTCATTACTCTAGTTTTGCCCCTCTCACCAAAAGGGGGGCATACATAGGCACTATTTATATTAACTCTGGTACACAAAGGAAAGTTGACTCAGTTCAAATTTATTATACACCACATTTTGACATAGATAATATTTATATTTACTTGATACACCATTACTTGTGATTCACTATGATTCACTATACAAATTTTGGATTAGAATATCACATTTTACATAGACCACACACAATATGACATAATGATTCAGTAGTTTTTCAACATAGTTACTCAAATTTTCTTAGTTACTCAGATTATTTTAACTACTCATATTTTATAATTTTATCTCATATTTGGCTTAGGTTTATATATTTACACAAAAGAATGATTTCAATTTCCTACATGTTATCACTATTTACTATGATACCCTATTAATTTACACACATTTTTTACACAATTTTGATAAATGGTTGATAGAGATAGGGCATGTACATATTATATGTTCAAATAATTTATGCAGCATTAGCTCAGTTCCTATAGAGGTAATGATAATGGGGGCATTCACATAGTGCATGTCCCCATAAATATAACATTATTACATATAATTTATATTTCTTACTCAGATTATATGACTTAGTTTACTCAAATTATCAAATTGGGGGCATGTTGTGTGGGACATGTTCTCATATCCTAGGTTTTTGAACTAGATTCTATAGAAGGAATGGAAAATAATGCCATTATATATGTTACTTACACCAAACTCAATTAGTAATTATATCTATAATAATTTTTCATTATAATGAATCTTAAAGCCATAGACAATGGTTGATTGAGAAATTTTGCACCAATATCTGGTAAATTTGAGCTATGTGGGGATGAAGTTAAAAAAAGTTGACTTATAGAGACATCCATACCCATATATCAAAGTGGGGGAAGCATAGTTTAGTTCCTCATAACACATTTTTTCACTTAGATTCATTACATGGACTCCACATGATGGGTTCATCTTCACAGTCATCACTCATAATCTTGTTAAATTCTCTAGCCAAAAAGAGAATAAGATAGAGCTCATATTATCTCCATGTGGGTTGATCAAATTGATCCCATTCAACCTCAATTTTAAAACAAACACATGATACATAGGTAAGTATAAGTACACATTCTTGATTTTTACTCTAGTACTTTCATTTTATTACATTACTTGAATAAATGGGGGAGGTAAATGTATACACCCAAATCTAGTCAAGCAAACACAAGTATTATGTATTTTGTGGATTTTTGTATTTAAAAACTCCTAATTATTAATTTTATTCCCATTTACACATTTTATCTTAGTTATATGTCATATTTATCATTATTTTGTATTGATTTCACACTTTTTCTATAGTCTCAATCTTTCATGCCAGTCCTTATCAAAGTCATATGGATCCTTGGTCTTGATTTAATATTATTCTTCAATTTTATTGTCTTTGGAAAATAATGCCCTAGTTGGGTAGTATTTCATTACACTACTATCCAATCCTCTATTATTTTTCAAAACATGTTTTGAAACTCTTTTCGATGCACATTTATTTTACGTCTCATTTTATGATTATTTTACCCTTGTTTAATTTGATCAACATGTGAATTGGTTTTTTAAATTATAAATTAGGAGTATTATATTTAAATGGTTACATAAGGAATTTTACATCTATCATTTACTATTTTGGCACTAGAATAAAAAGGAAAATCACATTACAACAAGCTCAATTTCAATATTTATTTAAAGTTTATACATACTACATATATATTTCATGATTTGACCAAGATGAGGACCTAGGCATAGATAATTTAGATACAAACCATGATTGATCCAATTATTCACATTCACTAAATGGATAAATACATTAACTTGAGGTCTTTATTAGTGGGGATACGTAGCTAATGCTCAGTATAACATGGTTCTAAGGATAACTTGACCATTCCCACTTCCCCATATCCCCTCCCACCCCCTACTTTTGATCTAGGTTTATTTTGTGTGAAATATTGTATTGTGGTTTTTGAATAGAATAAAACAAACACAAATTAAATATTGTGATTACAAGTCAGTTCTAGGTTGAATTTCACCTACAAGAATATCTACACATAACCTAGTTTGTAATTTTATTACATGAGGAACCTAGATAGGAGCACACTAATTGGAAATTAGCACCCTCCATTGTTATCCAATCCAAAACTATTATCCTAGGTCAAAATTAAATTTAGATAGTTAGATCTAATAGTGCCACAATCACACACAAGGTCAAAAATAGTCAGATACAACTCTGTGAGCCTCAAATAAATAAATTGCTCATCTCTTTTTGTTGAAACATTTAAAGTTTAAGTAGTGACTTTTATGGACCCTTAACATACTTAGGATAATTAAATAATAACTTTTTATTATTTTAACATGGGTTGCATAGATTGGCTAATGATGAAAGGGAGTGACATCTACAAAGTGAGTTGGAATGAGGGCAATCATTTCCTTACTTGCCCTGACTATTATGATTCTCATATTGGCACGAATTAGCGATTGAGGGATAGCCCAAAGGTGAAGCATGATCATAAAAAAGGTTTGGTTAATCTCCATAATTATTACAAGGTGAGGGGATAGGGCTAATTTTGTCCCTTTTATTATGCAAAAGGCTTGAGAAGATGTGTCAATTATACTGGCAATGTTGTCACTTACACTGAGAAATTTTAGGAGATTTATTATTTCAGTATGGGAGGTGATATTTTTAATATTGAGATATATTATTTAGAGTAATTCCACCAAGACCTCACTATTTGGCATATCATTTAGGAGGGGGAGTGGCCACCTTTCTTGAAGGGATGATTGGGCACGATGAAAATTTATCTCGACAATTCACTGAATCTTGAGAGGACTCTAGAAGGGTTTGCATGGGGGGAATCAAATTTGAGGTTTTGGATGAGGTGATTGGATAGGCTACTAGGCTTCCCACTAAAGGTAAGAAAATATATCACTATAGTAAGGTAATAAACTAAGAGATATGGAAACCTTTTTCAAGGAAGGGGAAGCAACTGTCAAACTTCATGGGGGTTTTGAGTGTGAAAAATTACCAGTTCTATGGGGATAAGTATACCTCATGATAATGAAATATTTCACCCTCGAGGGTAGGTATAAGGTTTTTTATTACTACCACTTTTCACTCCTTAATCATTTCAGACATATATTGGATATTAGTTTTCCTTTCTTTCTTCTATCTTCTTTGGAAAATTTGATCAAATCGGCTAAGGAGCATTGGGTTGAAAACCTAGATAGTCACCCCATCCCTATCCATCAAGGCCTTATGCTGAGGCTCTATTAATTTCATCTAGATTTATGTCCCCCTAAGCCAATTAAAGTGAGACTACTGGATGAATCCTTGACTAACCTATCTCCTATTGGGAAAATTAAGAGCAAAGATTTCAAGGGGTCCCCTAAAACTACCAAAATTTGATTAGCGGGGGACAATTCTATTGACTATGACATTTTGAGAGTCACCCCTCTAGATAATTGTCCTACCCATTCCCCTTTTTCTTTTAGTTTCAAGCCCATATCCCCAAATGGGAGTCAGGGAGGGTACCCAATAAAAGAATCTATAAGAATTATAAGGAAAAAGTCTATGTTCACCCCAACAAGACTAAAACTGGTCCTAAGAATATTGGTAGCACCATGGAGGAAGGAAAGGAGTTGACCCAAGACCATAAAATATTTGTGGATAGTAAGGGAGGTAGTTCTGGAGTTCATAGATTTAGTAGAATTATTGGGACCTCTTCTATTAACCCTAAAGGTATTATTATTTTTGATGATGTTGATTTCTTTGAAGATGCTATTGAAAAGGAAATTGATGGTACCCTCTCTAAACCAGAACATGAGGTGGAAGGTACTAGCCACTTCCTAGAAATGAATGAGCCCTATTCAAAGGAGATAGAAGAGGACACCAAGGATGATAGTGATTGGGAGAAGGTAAAATACTACTCTTTGTGCATCAAAATGGTGAAAGAGAATGAGGTGATCAAGACCAAAATGGAAAATATGAACAAGAAATGGAAGATCATGGTTGAATATATGGCCAAGACTCTTAACCATGCAGCTGTAGTTTTCATTATGGTGAAAGACTTTGATAGTAAGGTAAAAAATGTTGGTATTGAAAGTTTTAGTGACTATAAAGGAATTGTTGAATTCTTGGCTAAGTATGGGAATCTGATAGTCCCTAGTTTCCTATGTTGATGTTACTTTTCTTTTTGTTTCATCTATTGTTTTAGTGCTATGCAATTGATGTTAATGCATTATTCTTGTCTCATTTGAAACTTTTTACCTAGGGGGAAACTTTGTATTGGGCCTAAAACCCTTTTTCCTACTTTTTAAATCAAAAACATGGCTTGTAAACCTCATGTAAATAAAAATAATAAAACATATTTATTTTATTATTATTGTTTGGTTTTTCAAGGAGAGGTTAGACCCATTGGTTATAATAGTCCACCTTGACACCCCAATATAAAAAGGGTTTTACCCCTTTGGTAAATCACTAACCATTGTGTGATAATTGATTATCATGATATTGTATTATTTTTTTGTGGCAAATATCATTGCAAAGGTTCTATGAATATTGTTTAGAGGATAAGTGAGAAGAGAAAAAATTATGTATTGGGTGAAAGTATCTTGAATATATTGAATATATAAACTCATATTTTTTACCTCTCTGACATTTTTCATGTTAAATCTCTGTGTCAACATTAATCTAAGTTATTATTTACTTCCAACTATATTTATATATATTTTATATGCATTTGTATTGCTTCATGTATTTTATCATGATAGTTGAACTTGATTGAAGTGGTGGTTGAGAGGCAAGAAATTTGAATTATTTTCTGTGGAGTGGATACATTTAAACAAAGCTTATTTCCTCTTAAAACTCAATTATACAACCTTAAGAGGCTTTTAAAACTTCATTCTCGATTCAAAAATTGTCTTATGCATTCCTCTTGTTTGTGGAAGCATTCTAAAGGTGGATTTGAGAAATCTAAGTGATGTGTCAAACATAAATAGAGCCAACAAGCAATAAAACAATCCAAAAACATGTTTTTATGACCTTGTACAAACTCCCTAAGTTGAATTTTAGTCAAGAATTCATATTTTCTATTTTATAGACTAGTTTTAGTGTTTAAAGGGTAAATCATCACTATTCAACTTGCCTAACACCCTACAGAGCATGTAGACCATTTGGTTCAAATTTATATATTTTTTTCTTCACTTGGGGCACCATTATAGTATCATAAACATAAAAAAAATTAGGGTTTTATTATTGAAACTCAACTCTAACTATTCTATGTGTTTATTTTGGCCATTGCAACATGATTTAGAGCTTTACAGAGCCTGATTTGGCCTCTTGTATCTTAGGGAAGCTCCCTTGCTATATCCCTGTGCCATGCCTACTACAAAAAGCTTCAAAGGTTAGTATATATTTTTATTTTTTTATTTATTAAATATTTATTTAATAAAACACCAAAATCCCATGTAACTTTTGGTCTCCTCAAAATTTGACACTTCAATATTTTGAGGAACCCCCTTTTTTATATTTGTTTTCATTTTGGCCTTATGTGTGTCAGTTGTACTACTTGAAGCCAGTCTCCTGAATAAAGAACTTGGGTTCTACTAGTGTTGTTTTTCATTTTTTATTTAATTTCCTCAGTTGCTCATAATTACTCCAGAAAGTTAAAGGCATTTTCTTTAAAAACATCACTCAAATCCCTTTACTCATCCATTTCAGCAGATGGAACAAACTCAAGGTGACTTAGCTCCTTTATAGTGCAAATTAGGTTCTTCAATTTACTTTACTTCCATGAAAATAAGTTAAGTTATTTCAAAAACCTAGTTCACTCCCCACAGACCAATTTGGGTTCTTCAAGTTACTTTACTTCCTTGAAAATAAGTTAAGTATTTTCAAAAAACTGACCATAACTCCCTAGTTCTAATCAAGTTTTTTGAGTTAATTTGCTTCAAAAAAACTAAAAGGAGTTAAGTAGTTTTAGAAACCCGACTAACACTCCATAGACCAAATCAAGATTGTGAAAGTGCTTTATGTCATTACTTAAATTAAGTAAAGTAGTTCAAAGAGCCTGATTAAAAAGGAAGGGTTGATGTGGTTTTACCATGCTTACAATAAATGCATTAGCATTTATATAAATTTTATGAGATTCTACCTCATTTCCACCTATTATCCAAGTCGTCGAGCCAAGTAACCACACCTATAAGTCCTAAGCCAAGCTGTTTAAAGCCTCTAGAGTGATTTCAAGCAATTTTATTCTTGACCTATTTGTAGTTGAGGTAAGTAAATTACTTCTAGACCATTTTAAATTTCTTATTTGCTTATTTTATGTCATTTTCCCCCTATGCTCTCTTTCTCATATTGCCATGGTTTTTTGACTATTGAAGCTGTTTTATTCTATTTTCTCTTTCAATTTCTTGGTGAAAATTGTTGTTTTTATCTATAAATTTGAAATTTCAATCTCTTATCATGTTTCACTCATTTTAAAACCCCAAAAAAATGAAAATATTCATGCAAACCTTAGTTCTAAAATTCCCTTACCTCTTTAGGTTTCTGAACCCTAAGAACTTTGGACCTTCAGTCCCAAGTAACTACCTATCAGAAACCCAAAGTCTTGACCCTCATCAAACCCATAAAACACTAGTCATGACTAATTTAGGTTTTCTTTCCCTCATTATTTCTTTGGGTTTCTTAATCTTCATTACTTTGGGTTTCTACTTCCAAGTAACTACCTATCGAAAACTTGAAGTCTTATAACTCCATAAATCTGAAGTCTTATGTTTGGGAGAAGTCAAAGTAATCCATTTATGAAAACTTGAAGTCATCTATTGTAAATAACATAAAATTATTTTCTTTTGTAAACACAAAGTTGTTTAATATAAAAATTCTAAGGTTACTTGCCTTTAAAGACCAACTCAGAGTTGTTAGATCCTACTACTTAAAAGCAAGTTGCTTAAGTTTTTAAAGATGTCAATTCCTTAAAATTTGGAGCTTGTTTAGAGATAAAGAGCTTTAAGTTAACCCTAGTTCTCAAATTTATAAATAAATTGGAGCAGTCAGTAAGTGTTTTTAAACACTTGTCAAGGTTTTTTAGAGTTTAAAAGAGTAAATGTTTGGATTAGAGGGATCAATAAGGTCAGAGGAAGAGATAGCAAAAATAGGAGTACAAGGCAAGATCATTGAGGAGGCCCTAGAGTTAGCACTCAAGGAGACTCTAGAACAAAGCAAGAAGGAAAAGCAAAGGAAAAGAGGGTCCGATTCTAAGAATCAAAAATAAAGTATGAATGCAAAGGTTACCCTATTGAGTCACACATATCATCAAAGCTGATAGAAATAAGTGATATAGATATGGGTCACATATATGTGATTGAGCTTTTGGAAAGATCAAGGGCCATTACAAAGACTCCACTTTTACACTCCATGACCAATAGTGGGATTCTTTAGGTAACAACTTTCCAAAGTTTAGTCCAACTTCCTGAGTTTGTGTTAGCATGTGCTAAGTACTATGATTCTCTAACCAAGGTTATAAGAGATGTTGCTGGGAATGTGGTTGTGAGGTTTTATGTTCAATATCTTAACTACTATTTGAAGATTCTAACTTCACTAAAAGTGATTGATATTTCAATGGATACAACTAAGAAATAATGGGAGACTAGAATAATAGAGTGTATTAAGATTATGAATACATATTACTTGAAAAAAATAAAACAACCTTTAAGGTTCCCCAAGCACATTATCAAATTAGATTTTATTCAAGAAGTAGATGATATCATTTAGCTATTATACAAAATCAATGGACAAAAGAATGTCAAATGGTTTTCACCCTAGACGTATACCTATATTAAAACCATTGATGTAACTCAGAGTTCTGCTAAGATTGACTGGGCAACAATGATCAATGATAACATGGATCAATAGTTGAAGAATGTATTACAAAATTTTGATTTCAAATGACTTCATATCTTGTATATATATCAGCCTCTAGTGGAGCTTTCTCAAGGTTAAGGACCAATAACACACTGTCAATGGTATGGATATATGAATATTATCCTCAGTTGGTTCTTGAAGAATACTACAAGAATTATATTGTAGTAAATGATGGTTTCTTATATGAGCTTATTTGAAAGTTGGAGACATCTTTGAAGCATATAAGAGTATCAAATGAGGCATGGGATGTTGTCTCACTATATGGTTACATTTTCATTCAATTTCTTGATTTTTCATATCTCAGAGTAGGAGGTTTCTTAGGAGCACCTGTCAAAATACCAAGATATCCAAGTGACAAGTGGATCCTTATGGAGATGAACAAGTAATTGGCTGAGTTGCATGATTTTCAATCTAAGGCTCATAAGGTAGCCATTAATTTTCCTATTGTAATTGGTCACTATCATTGTCCTATCTTTATAAAGCTAGGAATGTACAAAAAAGAAATGTATCACCATTACACTCAAACACATTTTTATGCCAGGGAATATTTTGATTGTAGAGGTGTTTCTCAAAATACTATTTCTCTTGAATATATGCATATCCTTGCACTTGAATATTTTTGTATGGATTTCAAGGATGAATTTGAAATAAGAAGAAGGATAATAGTAGATTAATTATGGAGCAGATTTGACCATTTGACTTAGCCTCTATTCCCAAGGATATGGAAGATAATGGTATTATTACAAGTGATGCATTTCATGCAGCAAGAGGAGATAGTGCTTCACTTCTAGCAATCATTTTTGGAGATGATCATGATAAAATAATTTAAAAGAGAACTTAAAATGTCTTGGCAATGAATTCTAATTGGATTCTTAACAAGGGGTATTGCATGAAGGAATTAATAAGTGAGACCACCCATGTGGGACATAAAAGAAAGGAGATAGTTAAAGGAGAATGTAGTCATGGTCCCTTAAAGAAAGTAAAGATGAAGAAGAATGTTGATTATACTTTATCAGTAGTGAAAGATAAGGAACCAACTCAACCAATTGTTTCCACTTCACCATTGGTAAAAGTGAAATTACTTTGTAAATTTCAATGTCTTAAGTAACTCGAATAAAATACTATTACTTAGAGTCATTTTGTAAAAGTGAATTTATTTATCTAAATTTGCATTGCATTCAAAGTGTTTATAATCAATCCAAATAAGGATTTCAAAAAGTGCTACATGTCATTTATCATTGCATGCATGAAGGAGAGATTTGAGAAAGGTGTTATTCAATGGTTTCTAGTTTTAATGAAACACATGTGGATTGAGGAAGATGATTCCTATTAGAATTATGTATCTTAAAATTGTATAAATAGATAAGCAAGCCTATGTGCCAAAGGAGTATTTTTATTTTACAATTGTACAAGTGGTTTAATAAATCCAAAACTTTGAGTTTGATATAATCATATTATTTTGTATGAATTTTGTCAAGAAAGAATAAGAAAGAGAATTGTTTTTTGGAGAACTTTGCGTCTATGAAAATCTTTCTATGAGTTTGATGAAGATAAATTGGTAATATTTTAGTTATCTTTAAAGCTAAATTGATTTCATAGTATTTTTGAGTATTTATTTGAAAAAGAATCACATACTATATGTTTATTTTCTTTTATATACACAATAAACTCTAAAAGTCTATTTATTGTGATATGCACTTCTGTTATTCTTTCTCATCCTAAAATGTAACAAGTTGAATCTTCTTTTTTTATGTATCTTAGATTCAAACTACTTTTATAAAACAAAATAACTACTTACTTGCTGTAAAGTCTCTTTGTTATGGTTCATGAACAAAGTGATTAAAGTAATAAAAACATTAAATCAACTTACACCTAATTTGTATATTCTGTGAATAAATCTAAATAGAGAGTAACTAGAAGTAGATAATCATAAGATTACAGGAGTTTCACTATTAAATGAAGGGGATTTAATACCATCACTACCTAGGTAGTTTTGAATATGTGTCAAATATCTAGCCAATAATTTTTGGTGACTCTGTTGGGAAATGAGATGTAAGTGTCTGACTCCCAGAATCAAATCTGAAAGCTACCTCTACTTTCCAAAAAATTTAAGCACTGATCAAAAGCTTAAATGATTTGGGTGATGCCCTGGTCTATTTTCAATGCCTAGCTGAGATTAATTACTCTCTCTTTAAACAAAACACATCTTTTTAAAGTTAGTTTCATGTTTTTTATGTCTTTAGTTTGAAAGCCCAGTTTGTTGCTAGTTCATTTTTTTAAAGTTGTTGCATGTTAATTCAACTACCGATTAAGCTTTCATCCATCAAATTGTTATAAAAGTTTTATACTTAGAATATTTTTCTACATTTTAAACTGACCAATCAACCTTTCACCAGAGCGAGAAGAGTATAGGGACAAGTATACTAATTCTTTGAGCTAAAAGATCAATTTAACTTCATCTTCCCTGTTTAAGATATAACTAAAAGAGCTAGTATCTAACTTATTAGGCAACCAACTCCTCATGTGCATCAGCTTCAACATAATTCCTCTAGAATAATCCAATCAACTAGTTCTCATTTTTTGACTCCTAGAAGAATGGTGCTACCACATCTTGTCCCATGGGGACCAATCATTGGTCTATTGAATTTTACTCCTTTGCACAACCTACCAAAATGCTTAATGAATATTTTTTCTAAATTTACTAGTGATGGTAAGTAAAATACAGATGATCACTTGGATATGTTCTTTGTGGCATGTGGAGTAATTGGTGTAGAGCATGAAGATGTTTTTGTCAAGATCTTTGTTAAGACCCTACATGACTTAGCAGCGGAATGGTTTTACCATCTGGCTCTAGGCACTATGACTAATTGGGATACTATGCATGATCAATTTGAAAAAGGTTCAAAGCTATTGAAGATGCTCACATACTACTCACACAATTGACTCAAATTAAGAAGGAACCACTTGAACACATGCATGATTTTATTTCCAAATTCAATAGACTATTTTATAAGATCCCTCTAGTTGTGTTACCTATAACATATAATCAAAAATGTTTCTTCTTCAATGCTCAACTTCTAGAATTCAATTACCAACTAAAAAGATCACAACCAAATAATTTGGTAGTAGCCTAAAATCTAGCTACTGAGGTTAAAGATGATTTGAGAATGGTTGGGAAAATTAAGAAAACTATATCTAAGGGAGAATCATCTACTTTGGCCATACCTCAAACTATAGATCCCTTGTTGCAAAAACTAGCTAATGACTTGCTTCAAGTTAAAAGGCAAATTGCTCAAAGAACCCATGCTCCTCTAACTAAGAATGTTTTTACATGAAATTTCAATAATTAGAATAGGAATCAAATTACTGGTCCCCAATAAAGATTGACAATTGAAGATGTTCCCAAAAATCATGTTGAGATGAGTAAAGAAGATCAATTAACTAATGGTATTGATCAAAGAATCAATGAGGAAGATGATTATGTGGATCCTATTGGTGATTCCAATTGTTACATAGAATATGAATCAAAGACTAACTATGAAGTGCTTCATGAAGATGATAGTCAATCTTTTGTAGTATTTACAAGATCTCAAACTCAATAAGTTGCTGAAAAGTCATTGAAAGAACAAGAGAAAGGGAAGAAACAATCCAAATATGATGTAAGTATTCTTAAAGGAGGTAGTCCTATACCTTCTTATTTTATTCCTAAGAAAAAGTATGTTCCCTCTACTTCTCAAACTTATAAGCTAGTTTTTCATACAATTGAAGTTAATTCTATCTTTCTTATGCCCATTCCTTCTTTTGACATAATTGAACACAAAGAAAACTAAAATTTAGATGTCAAAAGCTGAATATTTAAAGTCCTACCCAGATCAACTGAATAGATTAGTGAAGTATGTTCAAATTAAGGGGTCAAGTAATGCACCAAATTTCACAAAGATATTCTACCTATTCCTAGGTTAACCCATTATTAGAATATCACTATAAATGCTTCACCCTCATCCACCCTGGTATTAGAGATAATAGAACCATTTTATGTATCCATTATAATTAATGGGTATAAGTTGAGAAATTTTATTCTAGATTTGGGAGCCTCTGATAATGTTATTCTAGCCAAGGTATCTAAATCTCTTGGCCTTACTTTGACTAAGTCTATAGGAAAATGCTACTCAATATAAAGACAAGTTCCCCTAATTGGATAGATTAAGATGTTCAAGCTATTCTAGCACTCTTCTTGGATAAAAGACTTAAAATGACGATCCTAGTATCAAAAATATTGGTCTCATACAGAATGTTGATATGTATAATTTTTTGTAAAGAGTTGGGAGAAGTGAAGATGGACTGGTCATGTGGACATATCCCAATCAAAGGGATGAATCATAAACCAGAACCCAAGAATAAGTCAAAATATATAGTTTATAAATCTAAAGATCCAAGGTCACAAATTCTCTTTGAAGAATCAGACCATAAAATTTACTTCCTTGAAACAAGCAAAGAAACTAAACACAATAAAGAAGAGGAAGAAGACAAAATATGGATCATAGAATTTGATGTAGCTATAGTTTTCTTGGTTTAGGTGCAGGAGTAGTATTGATTTCTCCTACTAGATAATTTTTTACCTATTCATACAAGCTTATGTTTGAAAATAGAAATAATACAACTAAATATGAATCACTTTTAATAGGACTTGAGCAAGCAAAGGAGCAAGGAATAAAACTCCTTAGAGTACAAGGAGATGCTGAGTTAATCGTTAGATAGATTAGAGGATAATATTAAGTGAAGAAAGATAAGCTAAAACACTACCATGATAGATTTATAAGTACTACACTTGATTTCTCTACTTTTTTGATCAAATTAGTACCTCAGGATTAGAATTCCAGAGTTGATTCACTCATTGTAACTGCATCTTTTCTTAGGCCAGAGCAACAACTAACAGTTTTAAAGGAAGGTAACTATAAAGTAGAAATGGTTTATAACCTGAAAGTCCTAGATAATGTTGAACATTGGCAAATTTTTAATGATGATAAGTAAATAACTACCTTTTTAGAGTATCAGGATAATTTCAAAGGATTATACTTTGAAGGAAGTAGTTCACATCCATGTGAAATAATAACAGGTATTGTTGAAACTGAACTCTCCCATGATCAAGCCATAATTTAGCTTAAAAGGAATAATATTACTAAAAGTTTAGTTTCCTTAGAAGATATGTTTGATAAACATGATAAGGTTTTGAATAAAAAAGAATATGGAGAAGCTTCTTCCATAGAAATAGATCAGGTCAACCTAGGCAGTAATGTAGAGCCCAGGATGGTCAACATTGGCAAGTACTACTCATAGGAGGAGAAATAAGCTTTCAATAAAATTATTATGGAGTATATTGATGTGTTTTCTTGGTCCTCTAAATATATAAAGTCCTTTTATCTAGATGAAGTAAAACACTATATTCCAATTTAACCAAGTATAAATCCTTTCAACGAGAAGATAACACTTCCACTATTACTACCTTTATTCAAAACACATCACTAGATTTAAGGTCAAGGTTTAAAAACTCCATATTCCCCACAAAAAATGGTATTGTTGAAAGAAAAACCACACCATTATTGAAATGGATAAAAAAATGTTGAATTCTATAAATGTTCCTAAGTTCTTATGGTTCGAATCCATGAATAGTATTGCACATATTCTAATAGAGTCCCTAATAAGATTTTCATATTTATACTCATTTATAAATGTGGTTTAATAAGAAACCCAATGTGGTTCATCTTAAGATCTTTGGTAGACTTCTTCCATCTTTATTCCTAAATCAAAAATAAAAAAAACTTGATCCTACCTCTTATTCATGCATCTTTGTAGGTTATGAATGTAAAACTAAAGGATTAAAAGTGTATGATCCATGTAAAAGACAAATAATTGAGAATATGAATGTTATGGTCTTTAAAATATATTTTTTTGAGCTCTTTGTGGAACCCCCTCAATGTTCTTCATTTGATGAATCTAGCTATCATGTTACTCCTTATGAATAAATAGATGCCATAAAGGAAGTTGATGCAATTTTGGATAAATCGAATTATGAGGAACCTTTTTAATTTCATATTCAATATAAAATACCTAAATGGGTTGAATATTTAATTAAAACATATAATATTGACAATCTTAATAAATTGACTAGGATTTAAAATTCTTATCATGCTTTAATGACTTTGTATGAATGCGAACCTCAATCTTTTTAGGAAGCTATTCAAGATGATAGATAGAAACTACAAGCTGAGTATAATGTCCTAATCATAAATTAGACTTGGGATCTTGTCCACCTTTTCTTAAAAACAATATTTTTAGTTGTAGGTGGCTTTATAAAATCAAATATAATTCAGTTGATAAAATTGACAAATTTAAAGCAAGATTAGTTGCTCATGTTTTTTTTCAAAAAATCAAGATTAACTATGTTGAAACCTTTGCTTATTTATAAAAAAAGAGTATTGTTAGATTATTTATTAATCTTATAGCTCAAAATAGCTATATTATACACCAAACAGATGTTAAAAATGCCTTCCTAACTAGTTATTTAGAATAAGAAATTTATATGACTCAACCTAAAGGTTTCACTGCTAAAAAAATCTTTGTATAGTTTAAAACAAGCTCCTCAAACTTGGTATTCTAAAATCACTAGTAATTTTAAAGAATTAGGTTTTTATAACTTATATTCTGATAATAATCTCTTTATTAAATTTGAAATGGATATATTATCTTAATTGTATTATATGTTGATTAACTTCTTATTAATGGTGATCTAATTAGTATAATTCTTAAAATATAAAAATAAACTAAGCCAGACTTTTGATATGATTGATGTAGGCATTATTCATTTTTTTTATATAAATGCTTATATTTCAAGATAAAATTTTAATTTTTGTATGAAAATATCAATATGTACATAATATTCTTGTTAAGTTTAATAACTTTGATTATAATCCTACATCTACTCTTATTGAATTTGGTGTTAAGCTTGATTCAAAATCTACTTGTGATAAAGCTAACCCCACTTTTTATAGACAACTTTTTGGTAGTTTGATTTATATCACTATGATTAAGCTAAATATTTTATTTATCATAGGTTTTGATTTTATATTTATGCATGATCCATACTTGGATAATTGGAAATTAGAAAAATTTATACTTTGTTATATCAAAATAACAATAAATTTTGATTTATTTTATTTTTTCATTGATAATTTTAATTTATATAGATATTGTGATGCTTACCATGTTGGTGATACTATAGATCATAAATATACTTCTAGATATGTATTTAAGTTTGGTGCAGGTGCTATCACTTGGAGCAATAAAAAACAACCTACTATCTCTATCTCTTCTACAAAATTAGAGTATAGAAGTGTTATAGAAGTTGCTAAAAAATCCATGTGATTTTAAATGTTTTTAGGATATATTCATCTGGATGTTTCTCATTGTACCACCCTTCTATGTGATAACCAAAGTTTTATAACTTTGGTAAAAAATCTAGTGCAACATCAACAAATTAATCATATTTAAGTTCACGTGTATTTTATCTGAGAGAGTCTTTAACGGTGATATTGATCTTTATTTTTGTCCTACAGATGAATAAGTGACATATATTCATGAAACCACTTGGTGCTATAAATTTTTGTTATTTTCATGCAATGTTGGGTCTCTCAGAGTTTCCATTGAAGGGAAGTGTTTATGATAATGTTGATTCCTAATGGCCATGTATTTCCTTCTTCTTCTCTATACCTATTCTCATTATAAAACATTGTAATAAGTCACTATATATGATTTTTCTAAACTTCATATTTTTTGAGTTTATAGTGTATCCATTACTTATAAGCATATTTTGTAACAGAGGTACATATGTTATAAAAGGCTCAAAAAATGCTTGGTTGATTATTCATGAAAAATTATGAGATGTAGTCTCATGATCATGCTAACCTAAACTTACTTTAAATAGTTCATGGATTATAATTATTTTTGTTTAAAAATATGACATTGGCATGATGAAGGTTTTTATATCCTTTGAATTTTACATGCCTCCTGAAATCATTATAGTTGATTCATGGAGTATAATTCCTTTATTAAGGTGACTATGACATGTATCCCCGCTCAAAACTAAGGGGGAGTGTTGGAACATTTAATGCTTAAGTATTACCTTTTATAGACCTTTAGCATAATTAATTTAATTAAATAATAATGTTTTAATATTATTTATTAACACAGGTTGAAAACCTTGTATAAATAAAAATAATAATAAAAAATATAAATTTTATTATCATTATTTGGCTCCTTAGGGAGATGTTGAAACCATTGGTTACAATGGTCTACCTCCAAACCCCAATATAAAAAAGGTTTTACTGGTAAATCACTTACTATTGTGTGATAATTGATTATTGTGACATTGTAATATTTATATGTGGCAAATATCATTTTGAAAGTTCTATGAAGATTGTTTAGACAATAAGTGAGAAGAGAAAGGATTATGTATTGGGTGAAAGTTTATAAAAAATATTGAATATATCAACCCATGGTTTTTTTATATATGAGGTTTTCCATATTAAATCTCCATGTCAACATTAATCTATTTTATTATTTTCTTCCAACTGCATTTCCAAATCATGTGTATGCATTTGTATTACTTCATGTATTCTATCGCTTTGCAAGTTTCAATTCAAAACCTTGTTTGATCAATATAATTTTGTTGTAAGTGAAATGTGTGGTCAAATGTTTATTTAATTACTCATTTCACTCCACTTAGCTATTTTTTTATTTAGGTTAAAACTCCATTAATCACAAAATTAATAAAATAGCGAGTCATGTTACATGACTACGATGACGACATAAAACATTCTATGAAAAGATGTTATATATTTCAAGGGTAAAATTGAAGATATTTATGAATTTAAATAGGTTAACTTATCATATTTGGCATAATTACCAAAGTACATGTGTTTTATTATCATATCAGGTCAAATTATCATATTTGACAAGGTGACATACATGTTTATGGCATTCTATGTCCATTGGGGTATAGATGGAGCAGATTTTGGGGTATGGATGTGTTCATGTATGTAATTTTAAATTTTATATGATGGCAAATATGGTAATACGTAAGACCTTAAATTATAAACTCTACATGTATAGGTTGATTCAAAGTTTTAATTTTACATACAAACCTAGCTTAGTGCTCCACATGTGCATACAAACTTGGTACATGTTATACCAAATAAATATGATGTTATTTTATGTTTCCTTGGGTCATAATAACCATATGGAATTCTACAAATAAATTCAAGTGATATTTTAATCTTTTTTATTTTAGTTTAAAATATTTTAATGATCTAGAGTGGTTTTGATTTTCTATCATGAGTAGACATTTATTTATACATGTTTCATTTCAGGTTTTTCATGGATAAAGTTTGATATTTAGAGTATACCCAAAGACACCAAAGGTGGTTATACTTAGGTACCAAATTTATTAATTTATTATTTTAATCTATAATTTTAAATAATAGATTAAAATGGGGTATTTATAGATGCAAATTTGGTATTAAACACTATAAAATTTTAGTTTTGACTTATCCTCAACATACATGAATTATGCTAAACATATGAATCTTGTTCACTTTATATATGAGATTGACCTTCCCAAATTTTTATCATACATATACATAATCTCCATAGTATGAAACTAACTATTCTATTATCCTAATTGATAATCACCATATTCTAGATAATATTTCCTCCACCTTGTAAAGTGCTAAAAATAGTCAGATGCTTCTCATTACAGCTAGCATCTACCTTTGTCGATAGTGTCCAAATTTTTCTAAATTTATTATTTTCAAATTAAAACCCTTCCTTTGGGTGGACCAAAATGTTTCACAAGTCATTTATGTAGATAAATAAACCAAATATTTTTCTATATATACACATCAATACTAATTATATCCCTATCTAGCATCTATTTAGATCTCACCTGAAAAACTAGTTACACAATGAGAAATACATTTCACATCCTTGAGGCATTATCTTAAAGCCTCCAAATATAAAAATCCCTTAAATGAATTTAATCATATTGCATCATTTAATTGAATCAGTATTGAACAAAAATACACATAGGTGGGAGAACTACGTGTGGTTTGATCCCTCTTCAGAGTATTGGAATATAGGAAATGCTTAACCACTTATCATGGTGTGGTTTGGATATCTAACTAGTCATTATAACCCATTTTTAAAAACAAAAAAAATTGTTAAAAGTGATGCTAGTGTTTTAATGTGAAATTAAGACAATTATAAATTTATGTACATGACTTGATCTAAAATTGCATAGAAAACATCTTAATAGGCAAATGCAGTGATTTATCCAAGAATAGACCAAAAATTTACACAAATAGTTATGGTAGATAATGGGTGGATCCATCCATTACAAGTATTTGTGCCCAACTAAAAGTGTCCTGGTAGGTTTTAATACTTTGTTTCCTGAGCCAAGTGATCATAAAGCAATTAGTGACATAGGTGATTGTACATAGACCATAATAAAAAATATATATATGAGGTTATGGATACAAATATTATGGAAAGTGACCCATAGAATTGATGATGTATAACTTACACATATCAAAAAACTCATGAAGGAGATTATCTTGGATCTTAATTAGTCAATTAGAAGGAATAATGTGTTTGAGTTAACTTAGTCTTTCAATTGCGCCATTATGATTTCCAACATAATGATCACATTTTCTACTCACAAATACCATATTGATATTGAGTTTTTTATCCAAGTTATGGGGAAATAAATCATTCATCACCAAAACCTAATCGTAGGGAGAATAAAATATCTTAGCATTAGGCAAATAATGATTATAAAAAATGGAAAGTGGATCTCCTTCATGAGGTATCCTCTTCTCTTCCTTTCTACTACCCTTCAACTGAGGAGGATGAGGAGATACCTAAAGACAATGTTTTTATAAATCTAGTGGTTTTAGACTAAATATAGATGATAGGTTATGGTTTATATATAGCTATTTGGGTATCTTTGGACAACATGTGTAATTTATCCCCAACCCTGACTTTGGTTCTACTCTGTAATATAATATAACTATATTTGTAAACCTTATCTATTTTTAAAGACTATGTGGAAAGATGAATATATTACATATCAGCTTATGTATTTTTATTTTTTAGCATGGTATAGATGAATGGATTAGGTATGTGTAAGAAATGTATGTTGTAGTCATGTTTATTCTAGAAAACTTATTCATATACAACTTGTGCTTTACATGTTCACAATGTGTGTACCCACTAAACCTTTCAAAAATAATGGTATTATATGTGGAATCATAGTTTTCTCCTAGACTATTATATTATCTATGGAAAATTCACTTTGAAATATTTCTCTTCCTTTGGCCCTCATCGATATCCTTTTTTAATGGTTTTTTCTAGATAATACTATTGAGAAATAAGTTTGGAGTGGTTTGGGTTTTTCAACATGCTCAATTCTTAGATTATATTTTGTCATTTAGTTTTAAAACACTTTCCTTAGATAATTAATTATTTTTCATCATTATGGGGTTCCAACTTTACACTCCATTTTTGGCAAATTCCAAATGGGGGTAATAAGTGAAGTATAACTAACTGATCAAGAGGTCCTATATGTCCACTTGAAGTGGGTTAAGTTTATTAGGATTCAAATTATTATTGGATGGGTATACTTTATTGAATTCCATTTAATTTGAATTGAGATATAATCATATGCTCTAGTGGGATTGCATGTTGATATGCACTTTTAATCTAGTGGCATGATGTTCCTTTAGCTTTTTAGTCCTTTCTTTATCACTATTTTTTTGCAAGTCTACTAACCTGTCCTAGTTATTTTTAATAAAAATAAATATCTAATATTCCCTATGTATTTATATTTAAAGAATCAATTAAATAAACATTCCCAAAATTACCCAAAAATAATATTTTATTATCATAAGGACAAGACAATAGTCATAGTTTTTTATTTCTTTTCATCTTAAAGCTTATATAATTTTTTAATTGAAAAGTGTCTATATATTAATATAAAACAATATATGGTACAATGTTAATCATATAAAAAAATGGGTGTAAAAAGTCACACTCCACAAATAATTCTAGATCAAGGATTACAAAGAACCCCTTAGGAAAAGTCATAAAAAGTGGTCACAGTGACCACAATATAAAAATTTACATCACATCACATGTCAACAAAGTAAAGAAACCAAAGTACAAATATCATTAATGATAACACTTATGCAAAAATAGAAAACATGGATATCAAGGGAGGTAAGGAGATGGTATAATTGGAGGCTTATCACCTCATCCTCCCATGGTTGGAGGATCTCCATAAGAAGGTAAGGCATCCTAACTAGAGTTTTGTTGCTCATCCAAGGTCTCGATTTGATTTATTTTAGGGGAGATAGCCAAAGCCAAGCATGGAAATTTTCCTTGGGTAGGTAAACCCCAAACTCTATTCACACCATCTTAAGATGGGGGAGGATATCCACAACCCCCACCATCACTACCAAAGTGGAAGGAATCACTATGACCACTACGATGAGGAGAAGGCCAGTGAGGTGGTGACCAACATGGAGAGTAGCTCTTGTGTTTGGTTCTAGATTGCTATTGCCTTGTCCTATGTCTTCATACCCAAGGGGGTGAAATATTTTATGGAGAATCAGGAGGTTCTTGACTAACCACACATGGGGCATTACCCTTATGATCAAGTAAATGTTTAAGGTGGTTGAGATCTAGCTAGACTTTTTCTGTTTGTGATCAAGCATAATTCATAGCTTTCTAAGTTTGAAAAATAATGTCAGATCAAAATATCTACCAAAAGAGATTATATTTAGAAGGAAACATAGCTAATTCCCCTAAGAGAGTCATATTCCACGTAAATAATTCTAGGTAAAAAGGATAGAAAAGGGAATGGTACTACTGCTACATAGATTGAGCATGGGAATAAAACCAAAATAAGTGTTTAATTATCTTTGGATGATGGTATGACATGAAAATTGGGTTAGGCACACCCAAATGTTTGAGCTGATCATCCATTAGCAAGCCTTGATAGAGAAGGCACCATAAAAAAATGAGCTTTTTTGGTCTCAATAGAAGTAGACCACACTATGCTGAAATGCTTAGCCCAAATCCCTTTATGGGAATGAATATTCCACTTGATATTGAGCATATTAGTTGGAACATGTTGTAGATCTAGTAATTGATATCCCAACCAAGGAGTTTATTTAGTGAAAGGGGTGGCTAAAGTCCAATGTCAATCCCTCCACTAAGGAATAAGATAATTAACTCCAATTTTATGAAAACATTCATCAGGTATGGAACCTTGAATTTATACAATAGCCTTTGCATTTGAATTTATTGGGTGATATTTATTTTGAAGTTACTAAAAAGTGAGCTAACCCCTAACTTATTTACAAAAGAGGTCACTGATAACCTTTACACCTTTCTTGAAAATACATAGCCTTTTAACCCAAGATACCAAGGTAAATGGAACATTGTGAAAATTAAGACAAGGTTACCACCAGAGAGATTGAGAGTTAAGGGAGAGGCAATTTTGAACCCATCACCAGCCTAACTAAGGTGAGGTTTAAGCTTCTCCCAAGCTTTACATAAAATTTCAATAACAAAGGTCCCCTTGATTTTGATAGGCACTAGGAAAATAAGCAAAGAATGAATCCCCAAGCCTAGCCATGCTTTCCTACCACAAGGAAGGCCTTGAGAAATATAATGGAGAAGAAGAATATTCAAAACCTCATTCCCATAAAGACCTCTAATTATCCATTTAGCCCCTAGAGCCAGACTTTAGAGCTTGATGTTGAGAAGACCCAATCCCCTTGATTCCTTAGGATGGCAAAAAATATTCCAAGCAACTCTATGGAAGCCCTTGTGACCTTCAGAATTAGCCAAAATAAAATCTCTTAAAATTTTTTCTAATTTTCTATAGGCATCATTAAAAAGGCCCAACAGGAGGAATAATAAACATGCATGGTAGCCAAAACTTTAGAGAAAATTTGAAACTTACTAGCCATAAATAGATGCTTAGTTATCCAAAAATAAATATTTTTTCTACTCTTTGCACCATATATGACCATAGGTTAGAGGGAAAGGCTCAAAAGGCAAAAGGAATGCTCAAGAAATTAAACTACGCCCCTGATAAAATCCACTGCCATTTAAATTATTCAATTTAAGGAGTTTTGGGGCCTAGAGACTACCTATAACATTGAGTCTTCCTCTATTGAATGGAATATATTGAGGCCAAACAAAATATATGCAAACATTCCATGGCATTTTTAATGGATTGTTACTCTTCTTGGAGAGTGAGAAAGGAGTCATTCATGAAATGACCATTTAGAAGTTATCGATCAAACTGAGGGAGAGAGATGCCTTTCACTGAACCCTAGGAAAAATAATTAGCTATAAGATAGTTAACCTTCTACTACAAGAACATATAGGGAAGGGGATAAAGGGAAACCTTTCTTTATAGAGTGATGTAGCTCAATCTAAGAAGACTAGGTACCATTAATGGTAATATAAGCCCTTGCATCCTATAAAATCATATTAACAGTCTAAATAAACTTTAGACCAAACCCCAGTGCCTAAAGCATTGCCAAAATGAAAGGCCACTCAATACGATAATAATCTTTTTCAAAATCAATCTTAACAAGTACTAACTTTTGATTATAAAGTCTAGCTCACTCCATACCTTCCCATACAATAATGAAATTATCCAAGATGAATTATTTTTGAATGATTCTTATTTATTCACTCTAAATAATAAGAGGAAAAATTTGTCTTACCCTGAGAGACATATCTTTAGAAATAATATTCTAGGAGACATTGAGCAATGTAATAGGTTTCTAGTTTGTGATAATTTCAGGATCACCAACCTTAGGGATGAATTTAATATTACCCTAATTGAAAATGGTTACCAAGGAACTGGTTAGAATTACTTTAGTGTAAACTTGGTGCAGATCAGGGCCCAAGGAACTGGTTAGAATTACTTTAGTGTAAACCTGGTGCAGATCAGGGCCAATAGTGTCCCATAGGGTTTGATAAAACTCACATAGGAAACCATTAATTCTTGGGGCTTTGTCCACATCTATTTATTTAATAGCCTCATGAAGGTCACTAAGAGATAAAGGCCTATCACAAGCAATTATTTTAGAATTAGAAAATTTGTAGGGCACTACTTGAAGACATTAGAGGAGATTCATATCCCTTTATGGAGAAGAGGTATGCATCGAGAAAATATCATGATAATGATGCATAAAGGCTTGTAAGATGTTTAAAAGTTTGGTAAGTTTGGATTTTAATTCCTTGATAGCTTTAATTATATTAGAAACTCTCTGAGAATGAATGAGAACAAAGAAGTCCTTGGTCACTTTATCAACAATTTTGAACTAGTGCATATGAGCTCTTAGTTGAGATCCTATGGCTCTATGTGTTTCCTCAATCTAGAGTTTGTGTCTCTTCTAGGCCACTTGAGTTTGAAGGTGAACATTAAAAGGTGCCTGCTCTAACTCCTATGAGGAATGAATGTACTCAAAATTTTTAGTTTTATAAAAATGCCTTCTAAATATAGCTACTTGCTTGCCATATATTTGAATAAATGTGAAAGTGTGACCCAGTTCCTCAGACCACCACTAAATCTAACTAGTTTTTCCTTTTAGTCAAGGAACTAAGTTCTAGATTATAACAATATTCCCCATCATTCTTTCATTTTTGAGGTGGGAAGTATTGAGATAGAATTGTGTAGATGTGGGTTTTAATTGAGGATAATTCCTTTCAAAATTAAAGAAAATGGGGTGATGATCTGAGAGAAAAGTATTAAGAATGATAGAGACATGCCTATCCTTGATTGGAGAAAAATAAAAAAGATCTTGTTAAAAAAGAAAAGCTCTATCGAGATGATGAACAACCCTATCATCCCCTTGGTATAATTTGGACCAAGTGAACCATAAGGATCCTAAATACTTCTTCTATTAGTGGTTAGGATAAAAAAATCCCAAGTTTATTACACATGTAGAACCATGTCTCCCGCTCTCTAGTAAACTATCACATCGAAAGGCACCCTTCTTTATCATCAACCAAATACACCATATTAAATTAAACACAAAGGATCCAATGGGCATCTAGGAGAGAGTCAACCAACCATATCCACATGGATTCCTACTCCATAAAATCATTAGAGGCATATAAATTAACCATCCTAATAATGCAATTGTTTAAATAAAAAGGGCTCCATACCACCCAATGGGTAGGGTCTAAACCCCAATAAATAATGTTTTGAGCCAACTCTGGAGCCAAAAATGTGATAGAACCACCATACTTAGTGGCCTAAAAAATGGTCCCAGGCCAAATGACTATGTTTCATTCTACAATAGGAAGCCACAAATATCAACTTCTTGCAAACAAATAATTTTAATGTTATTAAAAAATTGGGAACTATTCCTGAACACATACTTACATGGTGGATCAATAAGACCTCAAACATTCCAAGAGTACACAATCATTGGATAGGATCAAGATGCATGTCATTCTTCTCAGAGAGACCTTCCAACATGACAAACTTATTATACATAAGGTTATTTAACATATAATAATTCATTCTAAATGGTTTCCACTTATATGCCATATATTCCTCCTCTTTAGGGGATGGAGATGGGATATGAGAATGCCATTAAATAGATTTTCTATCAAGAATGACTATAATCCTATCTTCCTCTAGGGTAATCACTCTAGGAGAGGGTTATTACTGAGACACTAAAGGTGGTGTTTCTACTAGTGAGGCCACTGCATGCAGTGTACACATAATAAGCAAAGACACTTTGGTGGGTATGGTAGTCTTTCCAACAGAGCGTGATGTAACATTATTACCAGTAAGCTAGAATGACAAATTTTGTGGCCTACCACTACCTTTGGAAGAATTGTTATTACTTTTTTGTTGATGATGGTATTCCAAATATCAATGTTTCCATTTGAAGCTTTGGCATCATATCTACCTTTGTCCTAAAGATCAGGTGGCATGTAAACCATCAGAGGTCACTCTGAAGGATTGGAATTTAAAACAAGTGTTTGTAAAGTTGATATACAAAACATGATGAGAAAAATAGTTAGAACCAATTTATATATCAATGAATCTTTCAAATCATGGGACAAATCAACTTCCACACAAACCCTCTTTTGAGGATGAGCCATATAAAATTTAATCTGATCATGGTAGATGAAGCATCCTATGGGTTTTATGAGTTGGTCAATAAAATCCTAGAGGGGGAAAGACAAGACAGGAAGTTCAATGCAAATAGGCACTTTCAGTTTTGCATGCTCAGAGACTTGAAAGTTCTGAGTTTAGTGATAAAATATTACCAAAGTGTTGTAGATGAACCAAGGCCCATGGTTAACAATAGGTTTGCAGTGTTCTAGGTTAGAAAAGTGAAATAAAAAAAATCCCTTTGTAAGGTTTTGGACTCCCTCAAGTCTCACATTGTGGCCTTAACAATGGTTTAGAACCCATTTCTTTAAAAGGAACTCTGAGGGGACTCAGTTGATAAAATAAGAAATTAAAGTAAAATTTTCAGAGAAATGACAAGCTTTGTCAAATTTGGGCACATTTAGAATAACATCAGGTAATGGAGAATCAGAGTCACTAACATTACCTCATGGAAGACCTTTAGGATGAATTTCCTTACCTATCTTTGGGCCATGGTTATGATTCATCACTTAAACTTTATCTAAATAAATAGATGTAGAGATGGAGGTGGCAGTAATTAAATAAGGGGTACCCCATTATCACCCAAAGGGTGAATCACTAATCAAAATTAGTAATTAATACAAATAAAGTAAAATCCTATCTAGATCCATGGTGATCGGTAGTGTGATAGACCTAAAAGCTCATCAATGCAAAGAAAAATTTATATGATTTCAATTTTTACAAATTATTTTTAATAGAAACCAATAGAGAAAAAAATATACAACTAATATATGTTTGAGAAACAATTTGAGCAAGATTAGATAAAGAATAAAATTGAAGAAATGAATGTATGAGTGAGGCCCAATTTTCTTAGAGATTCAACTTTTACCTACCACTACATTTTACATATCATTTTGATCACACACACACACACACACACACACACACACACACACACACACACACACACACACACACACACACACACACACACACACACACACACACACACACACACACACACACACACAATTTAAGGCATGAGTTTCCCATATTTATATTATGACATTTATACAATTTTATTTCGTATATATGATGCTATAATAAAGATAGATTGACTACATTTATATTACATGTATACATATTTCAAATGATTTCCTATTTAAACTAGTTTTATTATCTAGATTTAACATTTAGTTCCTAGAGCACGTGCTATGTAGATGTTAATTATTATTGTTTTGGATTCACCTATGGTCTCATTGATTTCATTGTGTGATTTTATCTAATTAATTTGCTATGTAGTTTACTTGGTTCAGCTATTTGGTGATTTTATTTTTATATGTGCCTCAAGTGTACATAGTTATAGGTTATAAAAGTAAGGTATCTTGCACTACATTAGTCATGGATATTACCAAACTTAAAGATGTGTAGAGTTATATCTTTCTACTTTGTATATTTTATTGCCTAATTTTGATTTAGTTTCTTTATAATATTTGGAAATTGGTAAATTTTAGTCTCATATTACTATTGATACCCCTTTAACCTTACCAAAAATACTTTTATAAACCTATATAAAGTCAAGTGGGGGTGATAATAATCAATAATGATTAACCAACTTGTATAACTTGAATGGAAAAAAGAATTGTGCAATACACTTTTAGAGTGGTGTGAAAAGCAAATCAGAGGGTTTTAAGGATAAAATTAAAGGCATTTGAACAAATATTAAGCCTAAGAGTGTTTTTAGAGGAATTTTGGGGCATCCCATACTCTCATTAATGACATTGGATAAATAATCATTAATGGATTGTAAGAGGGTCTTGCTTGCCCATGTGCCCATGAAATAAATACTTATTGCCTTGTATATGGAGTAATGAAATAATTTTTTTTAGAGGCAAGGGAATGGAAAGGGAAAATTTTTATATTCCTGTTGGAAAATTATTTATGAGTTTTCCATGTAATTAGAATAAAATCCATCACTGTGGACACTTTTTCATCATTCTTGAAATTGGAGTTTGAGAGCTTGAGCTTGAAGAAGGAGAAATAGCTTGGGAGATAGGTGTTGAACCTTGTTGCAAGCCTTAGAGGATGAGTTAATTTCCATTGAAAAATTGGATGACTCAAGGTAGGGAGACCCTTAACACTCTTCTATATTTTTTATTTAATTTTTAAAAAAAATCTTGTTCTCTTCATATATATTTATACATTGAAATAATTGTCAATGCCACTTGGCTTGCAATCCTTATTTTGAATTGTTGTTATTGTTTGGGCCTAAAGTCATAATTGTTTTTGAAACCTCTAAGATAATTTAAAAGGAGTTTTACCTCATCTACCTTTATTTTATAAAATTCAATTTTGTGTCTTAAAATTGTAAGGTGATGCTACCCAAATGGTCTTGGCATGTTGGGAAAGTTTCCCTTGTTTCCATGGTAGGGTTGGGCAAAAGATGCTATTATCCCAAGTCCTATTTTATTTTGTCATAGGGTTAGGCATGTGGGGATTAATTATCCAAAATTAATTATATATCACTTTACATAATGGTTTAGGAAAAGGTAAGACATTATCACAAGGTCCTCCTTATCTCGTCCCTTGTAATTATGAAGTGGAAACCCATTTTTGTAGGTTACATGAACCATGTTAAAATATTGGATTTTTTTTCTCTTTTACCTCTCTATGGTATCTTTCATTTGGAATTTATTTTTATATTTATTTGTATGTTTGAGTGTTGGAAGTATCCCCTAACTTGAAATAAGAGGTTTGACTCAGAAGAATCACCTAATGTTTCCTATCATTAATGGAGTGTACCTAATTTACCTTGACTAATTTCCTCAGTTTTGGTAATCTTCATGACCAATATATAAAGTTATTGGATTTAGGGTGCCAAAAGTAGCTTCCTAAAAATGGCACAAGGATGAGAGGCAAGCCTCTCATTTTATTATATTTTAAGATGTACTTAGGAGCATATGGTTATGGAGTTTGTAACACATTAGTTATATGTTTTGATATTTGATGTTTATTATAAATTTGAAATCATATACATTTGTAAAGTAAAATTTTAGATGTATGTACACCCTTATTTCCTTGTAACCATTTGTAGAAATTTTTCATTTGAAATGGATTGGAAATGAAATAAATGTGCCTTTTTAATGCTTTAGAATGGTATAAATAATGCATTAGGTCAATTTTTAAATGTGCTAAAAATATCAAGCATGGTTACATAGGAGATTAGTTTCCAAGAAGTATTTTTTTTCGTAGCATGCTATAACATCTAAGTGGCCCACTTCACTTTTTTAAATATTTAGCTTAAATTGAATGTCATAAATTTTATTAAATTCTACACTTAGACACAATTTTAAAACATTTATGGTTTCAATTTTGGGATTAAGAAACTTATGTTATGAATTTTTAAATTTTAAAAACTATTGAAGCCTTATCCTTTGTAAAACATAATGATTTCAAGAAATAATTTATTGAGTCATATAAGGTAAAAATTTTGATATCAATTTTATAATGACTTCCAAAATTTTAAGTTCATCTAGTAAATTATTTTTCAATGTTTAGGACTCCTATGTAATTTATATGGATTTTTGAAAATGAGAATTTCTCATAGTTTAAACCTTGTAACTCATTGTCTATATGAAGAATACATAGTCAACTTGTACAAGTTGGATGATTTGATTGAGTTTGTGTGATTAAATTTACAAACTAAGATGTAGATTTTCATTGTATTGAATCGAGTTGAGTCTTAAATAAGTTGTTTTAATTGAGTCTTGGTCCTTTAGGAGAGTCATTTTTGGGAAACTTAGTCTAACCAAATTATCAACTATGTTAGGTGTCACTCCATGGTGGATATATTGTTAGTTTCATCCAAGGGGTGGTGATGGTGTTTATCATGCTTGTGCTATATAGGGTATGAATGTTCAAAGGCTATAGGGTCCAAAGAGGTGTCATATAGATTGGAGGTGGCTTGTTCCCTTACAAATTTATATATGTGGGAAACACCCATGACACTTAAAAGTTTTGAAACCATCATAGAGGGAAAAATAATCATACATACACTTATTCTCAATCCAAAACTATGACAACTTTGGACCAGGGTCATCCATACCTTTCAATACATCTAGGAACCCAAAGGCATCAACTAGTTTAATGATTGACCATGGGTTCATAATGACTAAGAGCCACTTTCTACATAACCCTGATCTTCCAAGACACTAAAAATCTATTACATATGTAGATCAAGCTCAAAATTGGCCATAATTTGGTTATTTGAGTGACTAGGTCAAGATTTTTATCATTTTGTACCACCTGAGTGAAGTTCGATAATCATGCATGTTTGATAAATGATTGAGTGAAGGTATTATGAGTAAGAATTTTGGTGGATTAAAAACCCATGTTACCCATATTTAAACTCATAATATGAGGATATATATTACCAAAATAATCATATTCACCCATAAAAATAACCATTGAGAGATCCATCTAAGACTTTACCCCATAACATAGACCCATTAGAGATCAGTGAAAATTTTATATAATGAATAGAGGAGAATTTTCACAATCAACATAGTTCATTAGATTATTAGTATAAAATCCTAGTGAGTTGATTAAGATGTATTAGGTTTAATTATTGAGTGAGCTGAAATTAGATCAAACTGAGGTAGGCCATTTTACCTTTCAATCAGCCCACTCAGGCATTATTGACTTGATTCAATAATGAGTAGGAGAAATAAATTTCCTTTTCCCTTGCATAGTGATGTTAGTCCCATCTATACTCTTTTTTTTATTGAAATTATTAGTTTTATAATATTAATTAAACTCACCAAGTTGGGGAGATTCAATAGAAGGAATCAATTTTCCAAGCCAACCTAAGATTTTGATTTAAGTAGGTAAATAAGACTACATCTGGGTTAAAACCTAATCCATTTTTCAATATGCTAGCCTATTTGAGAGTGGGGAGTGTTTAAGACACACATCCCCTTGAACATTCCTCTTCAAACCTAAACCCATATTTAGACCCTATTCTAAACAAGAACGATGGAGTTAAAACTTGGATCTAGTTTTTATAGAAAATAAAACTTAAACTAAAATTTTGCCTTATTATAAATCAAGATCTAAAATACCATTAATGGATGTTATATTTCCTCATGAAAAAAATGTAATAAGTGCCTATTTTGATTGGGAAGTTACAGGAAAGTCTCAAAGGGACCCCCTTCTTCCCCAATCACTTTGATGAATGTTGTTATTTCCCTAACACAAATTTTGTAGCTGAGGGCCATGAAGTGACCATAAATGAATGTGAGGATAAATTTTTACCCTTAATTAATTTTCACTAGTAAAATTTATTTGAGTATTATGGAAACTTCCCATGAGAACTAAGAGATTTATATTTCACCTAATGGTGTATTAGAATAGTCAAAGTCAAAATTTGAGACTTTTTCAAAAATAGTGATTTTGCATGTGGCCCTATTAATGGTGGTTGGATAGGGACTTAATGGAAAAATGGGAAGGACTATGAGTTATTCCTCACTTTTAAAACCTCAGGTCCTCTTTACCTATATATATATATATATATTATTAACCTTGGTTGAATGTGAGATATTTTATAGGAATCCATAAGAATATTTAAAGCTTTTGGGATATGACATGATTTGGTGGTATGAATAGGCTAGATCCAATGATGGAGATTATAAGCCTCACCTATAAAGAACTTTTATATGATGTTTGAGGCTCCCTTTGTGGTCACATGAGACCTTTTTGAATTTTAATTAGGCTTTTTTGGAAAACATAACTAAACTTGGAATTATAATTCTAATTATGACTTAAGGTATGAATTTAGGTCCTTTGATTAAATAAAATAGCTCAATGTCCCATTTTGACCCCATTGAGCATAAGAGAGGGTCATTAAACCTTAGATAATGTTATATACATTTCTACATTAAGTGTGACTTCAAATTAAAAACACAAGGACTATGGGGCTTGTTAGGTTCCTTGAAGTCATGTAGGCCATCTAGGTCATGGTGGGTTGATTAGTTTAGATGAGGTCACCATGGGCATTATGATAAAAATGTGACTACATGTACATTGGTAACCACATATGATGTTCCATGTCACCTACATTATTCAACACTTGGATAATTGCACGTCATTATGTTTTGTACTATACATTCTAAAAAAACAAAATTGACCTATTTTTTTCTTGCTTATTTCATGTATTTTTCTAGGGCTTACAATGTGTCCATGAAAACATAAAAAAATGGAAGGTGAAGGAATATAATCCCACTAAAACCTAAATGTTATATCACTTACATAAATAATTTATTTTAAGTGTGGCAAAGTGGTTTTATATCAACAATGCACTACTCTAAACCAAAAATAATATGTAATTCATATCAGAACAATTTTACCCAAACTAATAATAAAACCTAACTAATCATAGTAAAATAATATTCTAGAATAATTTAAATTTGTAAATCTAGGGCTCTAAAAATAATATTTAATTTTCACATATGTGTATACTATCTAAGGTTGAAATTATGTGGAAACATGTCCAAGAATTGAGATGAACATAACCCATAAATTTCAAGGAAAACTAACAACTTTCAAATTTTTACTAGGAGTGGAGTGATACACTCCTAGTTGCTACCAAGTGTGTATATAATGGATAAATTATGATCTTGGTTTCTATATAACTCTTTGTAATAATTTTTTTGAATCTTATCCTTTAATCCAAGGCTCTGACAACCTTGCCTAGTTTCTCAAAATTCACTACACATCACCTACAAATACTTATCCTTTCTTGAAAACCTTATCAATTTAAAAAAACTTGAAAAACCTTAAACACAATGTAATAAATGGGGGCCTATCTCTATCATGCCATTGTCCTTGGAAAATTAAAAAAACACTTAATTTAGTTTAACAAGAAACCTTTTAATGAAATCCCTAATCCTTATATGTTTTTTCATTACATGAACAATTAGAAATGATGCAATATGAAGACTCCAAATGAAATTATGATTTTTATATATACATAAATTTTGTATTAGACACATGGAAATATCAAATTTGGCACACTTTGGTATATTTGGAATTTACATACACATTTGAATCTTGTGCACAGTTTCCCCTATCCATCTATCCACCCATTATCTTGGGTAAGCAAATTTATCAGATACACATATTAAAGATCACCATAGCCTATGTAAAATCATTCCAAAACCCTAAAAATAATTGTTTCATATCCTAGATCACTAATTTTCCATACCACAATAGTATTGACAATGGTCAGATAGTTATGGTTTGTTGTGGCTATTTACCTCTACTAATAGTGTCCAGGAACACTTAACAAGTAATTTTCAATATAAAACCTCTCTATCATTTCACCTAAGACACATTTCATAGTTTGGTCATAGAGGTAAATATCAATATTCATCTATAAATACAAATAAATACTAAGGTCACACTCACTTAATAATTACTATGTCACTTGGTCATTTGTTCAATACCTAGAAATCACATTGATAAATCAATTATCACTCCCCAAAGACACTATGACAAAGACATACACATCTGAAAACCCATTAAAGGAGTAACAATGAACAAGTTTTAACACAAATGTAGGTGAAAGTTACAATTTTTTTAGTATCAAAATATAAACATTGCATTACATTATAACATGATCATGATAGTGCACACACCCCTAAATGTAAAAACTACATATGGTTTGAGACATTTTAAAAGTATTGGAATGTATAAAATGTTTAATAAATCAATGATGAGTTATTTGGGATATATATCCCATTTTAAAAGATCCATATTGTGTTAAAAGTGTAGTTAGGGTTCAAAGGAAAGAGAATAAAAAAATGATTAACATAAAGGGCAAAGGGTGAGTGTATATACAAAATTCATCTCCAAGTGTAGGTATAATGATATGTGGAGGTATAAAATAAAACAATAAATTTGGATAGTATTGGAAAGGCTAGGAAAAAACTAGCTATAAGGGACTAATCTTTATTGATAACATTTGTGTAGGTTTTAAGTTCCTATTTCTTGATCTAAGAAATTCTAGAGAAAATAAATAACATTTTTAGGGACTATGATGCATGTAGTGAGTGATAGAAATCATAAACCAACTAATTACATATTTCCTTTTTAGATTTTTTAATTCTAAATTTAGTAAGCTCAATATCAATATATTATTTCATATTCATATTTCTATTGTTAATGCCCCATTTTACAAAACCATGAATATTCAAATTCTATAAAATAAGAAATTAATCATATAAATCTAAATGTGAAATAGCTATATTGATATTGTACTTAATCTATTTATATTTAACAAGTGATGTATGAGAGATGTAATTTGGTTAATTATAATATTTTTAAGTTATGGTATTAATTACCATCCCTAAAAATACTTTGTATCTAATTTATAACCACTTAGATTAGGAAATAGGAGCTTAAACATTATGCAAATACTACTGGTAAAACTTACACTCCTACGATGATGGACTATCTAGGTATTATTAGTGTTATCCATGTTGTTTATGTAATTCTATAAAAAATCAGAATTTTGCATCCACATTCATTGATGAATTTTTTATGTGCAATCATCCTTGAACATGTGCACTGATTTATGTTTTCCTTATCTTTTCTTTGAAACCCTCACACTTTTGACACAAGATGACTTGGAAAAAGGGTTATAAATATGGTTTGGATATCCCTAACCACTCCCCATTGAGTGATTAAAAATTTCCTACATTCCAATACTATAAAGAGGGCTCAAATAACATCTAGTTTTCCTACCTAGGTATGTGTGTGCACCATCATGATCATGATATAATGAAATGCAATGTTCATATTTCAACACTTGAAAAAATGTAAATTTGATAAGAGTTTGTGTTTATACTTGGTTATAAGGATAATTATTTGATGGGTTTTTAGATGTGTATGCATTTAAGATAATGTCTCAAGAGAGTGGTAAATGAATTATTAATGTGATTTCTAAGTAGTGAGTAGGAACTCAAGCTTGATTTCTATTTATAGATTAATCTTTGATATTTCCCATTATGATTGACCCATGGAAAATATCTAAGATGACCTAATGGATATGTTTAAATTTAAAAATTAGATGATAAGTGTTCATGGATAATACTGACAGAGGTAGACATCAACAATAAATTAGAATTATCTGACTATTATCAACACTATCTTGGCAGTTAAAACTCAACAATATGAGATATGGTAACAACCTACTTAGGATTTTGGAGTGTTTTTACATAAAATAGGATGATCTTGAATATGTTTATCTAGTGAAATTGTTTATCCATTACAATACATGTAGACAAATAAGGGAAAGTGTGCACAAGATTCAAATGTGTACACAAAGTCCAAGTATGCCAAAGTGTGCCAAAGTTAGCATTGTAAAGTGTCTAATACCAAATTTAGGTGTACAAAAATTAATCCCTTTAGTATAGTATTGAAAATATTGGATTAAAAGTATAAAATAGAATAAAAAGGTTTTTTGTTTAATTTCACTTGATGTTGATAGGTATGCCCTAAGTGTTACATTTTCTCAATGAAAAAATTAGAAAACAAACATGTATAGATCAAATGTCCGCTCATGATATAAAATATTAAATAATTTAGATGATTTAATTAATTGGAATTGAAATGTTAAGAAATGAATACAAATGAGCGTACGTGAACTAAGGTACCACTTATTGAACTCATTTGGAAAATAACATGGGTTGATTATGCCTCAAGGAGAAACAACTATTGAATCCATGTGTTGAGTAATTTTAATGCCTCAATCACCATTGGAGAAAGGGAAGTGACATAAGTTGAGTGATGTTTAAACCTTAACTTAACCACTCTAAATATCATAATTTTTTTTTAGAACCCATAAGCATGTTCATATGCAAAGGTGCCCTGAAACATATTTGTATGTCAAGGTGGAATCCTAAAATAGGTTTGTATGTCAAATTAGAACCTAGAAATATGTTTATATGTAAATTTAAACTTAGAATCAACTGATATAGACACATTTTAGATCTAGAGTGCTTATTTAGTACCATTGTTCCCTATCAATCATCAATTTAGGAAACAAATGTGTTTAAGTGAACCACAACCATGCCACAAATTTGATATATCTATACCTTAAAGTGGTAGAGAATGACATAATATGTTTTTCAATTAGTTAAATCTAATAAATCTAATCAATTTGACCCATATAATATATCTTATAATATCATAAGATATCCCAATTATTCCTCACAATCATGGAGAATGCCCCACATATGCCTCAATATGCTCAATGTGTCTCATATAAATAACATATTCTAGTCCAAAATATGAATTATCAGTCTTTCATGGCCTGAATCTCTAAGACAAACCCACTATATGCCTAACTTTTGATATGAGGGATGAAGCCTATGAATAAATCATCTCAAAATAAAGAGTTATGTGTAGCATGTGTTATATAAAAAAATGTAAAAATGTATAAAAATAAAATTTGATATGTCATTATATAAATATTTGATCATTCATCCATGTATGAAGAATGTAATGTAATCTATTGGGCATACAAGTGTCATGTAAAGTAGATATAATGATTATGCATGTAGTAATAAGCATTAAAATAGATGCATGATAAAAATCATGATGCAACACACAAAAACACATGAATGATATAAATCATAGAAATAAATCCAATAATAGTCATATATGTATCCACACACATAGGCACATAATATCATGATCACAAAGTACACAAGCACACAAGACATGACACAAATCTGATTCAATTATGACCCAACATAAACAACATGACCATGTCATGAATTAGAGGATCTTCTAACATAGTTGGTGCCCTATGTGACAATACAAAATCAATGCACTCATAAAACACACAACATAACACACATCAATGTTCATGCCATGTAATCATCATCAACATCAATCACATATAGATAGGGCAACATTAATCTACATAATCAATCAATGTCATCATATTATATAACAAAGCACAATATCCATAGGAAATAACACTCTAGGAATTACAAGTAAGAGTATGTCATGTGTACAATCAACTTTGATAAATGGATTGGTATAGAAAGATACAACTTGACAAGTATGAAAATATGCCCCAAATGTAGGCATGTCCTTAGTGTAGAAAGGTATCCCTTGGGTGATATTGATTTCAATGCATCTATATGTCTATGTATCATATATAACTTGTATATCCTACATACCAAACATATATAATATGGAAATAATGTTAGTATTAAAATGGACATGTAATTCATTATGTATAAGATTAATAACATCAATCAATCAAGTATACTAAAAAATCATGTCATTCATAGGCCTTGGTTTTTATTTTTTATTTTTATTTTTTATTTATGAATATTTTGAATATAAGCACACATCTATCTAATCAATCAAGACCAATAGGAAAGGCTATAAAAATTTAAGAATTGAAGGGATCAAAATAATCCATAGCATATGTCAAAACATAATTTATACCAAGTGAATCTGATCATGTACTTGAGCATGTTGATCCCTGGGTCTATTCTACCTTAAGGTTTCATATTTCCTTCTCAGGGTTTCAAATTTTATACTTATTAGGGTTTTAATTTCAGATACAACTTTTTATTTACCTTAAGAAAAAACCTAGCATAGCTATAATGGATGTTGATATCTTATAGTTTGTGATTAAATCAATGATTTCCATGATTCCATGTTTCCTTCCTAAAATGCGTAATATGTTTCCAATTCATGAAATGAAATGGGTTAAATCCATTTTCAATCAAACCAAGAATGATATTAATAATGATGAATTCTTAGCTCTCAGTAACTTGATGGGAGAAGGCATTTGTGACTCATTTCATTCCTCCTCCCCCTATACCTCAAGCTGATGATAGATAATTCTTTTAAATAATTTTGAATTTAATAATATAATTAAGCTAAAACCTTTGAATATTCAAATTGCACAAGATATAATATTCCACATACAATTCCAAGTGTAACTATGATTTAATACACCTTACTATTTATAAAAACAACCAAATAAATATGCACTTAGCTAATTTATTATTATGTATTTAGCTCAAATTAGGAATTAGATTACTTAACATTATTAGGAAAGCTTTGGTACTAATTATATGCCTATGGTAGTTGGATTAATTTATTATGTACTAGAATAATCTAGGATGACTTCTCTAGGTTATTGTAATTTGGGTCATTGCACCTATGTCTGTAAGTGACTTATGTGTATTTAGTTAGCTTTATCCCCATGTGAATATCTCATTTTTAATTATATTTTATTTTAAACCCTATCTTGCATGTTTGAAACCAATGTGAGTTAGAAAAATGGGTTAGTGTTTTATCAAAATTTGGAATTAACTTGGTGATTATCTCTAACTAAGATAAAATTATTTGAAATTTCAAACCCTAATAGGGCTTACAATAGCTTAAAAACCTCTAAGGATAAGGGGTAGTTTAATGCTTTGAGTTTACCCCAATCACCCCTGTGATGATTTATCACTATCTACATATTCAATACTCTGAAGATGGAAATCAAGCCCATGTAATTCTCCCACTTAGAGTGATTTATGTGATTGTGCTCTTTTTGCCACATGTATGCATCTAAAGATGGTTTGAATACATGACAATTATTTATTATGACATGGATATAATAGGCTCTTGAATTAGATAAATATTGATTCAAATGAATAAAATAATACTTGGGAAAAATAGGGAAGCTTTTCTCAGTGTGTAATAGTGTAAGTGTACCTCAACACTAAAATTTTCAAGTGGCAGAATAAGTTACTTATATATGCCTTTATAGTAATCCAAAATGGGAAAAACTTAGGATACTTATCATAAAAATATGGACCAACCTATAAGGGAGGGTCTAAATTTGAAAATTACCCATTGATAAGGTGAAGGACATGACCAACCCATAGGGATCAAGATCGATTTCCACTATTAACTCATACTGGTCCATCTTAGCTTAAAGGGTAACATGCAAAATCTAAGATTTGGGATGTCTATATAGATGATTAGAGAGGTTTTTAGTGATTAATAGCATTTATGTAGAAATAATATAGTAAATTAGAAAATAATTATTCCATATAAGTACTTAGGATATATAAAGGTGATGAAATAGGTCCAAATTAAGAGCTTGAGTCAAATAAAGTAGAAGTGGGCTAAAACTGACATTGTCAAGTATTCATGACCAAATTAGAGTGAATATCTTTAGATAAGATAGATTTAATTTACCCAAATCACACCCAATGAGTGGCTAAGCATTTTATATGGTCTAATAATCTTAAGATATCTCAAACAACATGTAGTTCTTCCACCTAATTGTGTGTGCTCGATTAGTGATATACTAGTATGCAATGCAGTCCTGTGTGGATTTTAACACTTGACAACCTATGATTTTGACCTTGAAATAATATTTAGGATTATATTTATGGTGATTCCTTTGAGGTATTTGTATTTTTGGATGTTTTAGGTCAGTGATTTATAAATGTGCACATGCATTTATTAGTGTGTAAGTACTTATCTATGTAAGTGATATATAATTTATAGATAGGAATAGGCTTAGGATTGATGTTTATATATAAGAGACTCTTTGTGTAATTCACATAAAAAATAACATATGAAACATTTGGTCCCACATAAATTAAGAAATTTAATTTAGTAAAACAAAGTGTTAGAAATATTTTATGTGGGTCTAGACAGAACATATGTTTTTTATAGTTGAATCCATATAATTATGGCTAGAGTTGTCCAGGAGACATTAAATAATGATATGAGATTAGGTTATATTTTTAGTATGATCATGAATTATTTATGCATATAATAGGTATATATTTTATGTGTGTGAAGTCAAATTAGGAAGGTCAAGCCCTTAGGTAAGTGAATGGCTAGGAGAGAATGTGAGCAAGAGTCATATGTGTATGCACAAGTTAGGTATGCTAAGGTTTAGTAAAAATGAAATTTACAAGTGTTTAACACCAAATTTAAGTGTTCACATTTGCCTCCATTTTATTTTAGTAATTAAAATGCTAGATTAAAAATATAGAGTAATAAATTTGGTACTTGAGTGTAACCACAATGGGTGTTTTCTTAGGTATGTCCTAAGTATTGAGATTGCTCAATGCAAAACATGTATAAATTAGTGTATACTTATGATATAAAATATGAAGTAATAGTTTTAATATTTTAAACTAAAATAATAATTAATAAATACACATATATATGTGAAAACCAAGCTACCCTTTGGAGTCATTAGAGAATGGGGTGATTATGCCCCATTAATGTACCAATGTTAAAATCATGGATTAGGAATAATATGCCCCAACCCTTATTGGATATATATAAGTGATTATAATTTAAGCTATGCAAAACCTCAACTACACTAATCATATTTTTTATAATAATGGTACCCAAAGGGGTTCCATTATAAATGAGTAAATCTAAGTAAGTTTGAATAAGTTTGAGTAATATGAATCAACCATTATAGATGGATTTTAGATTCAATTTGAGTATGCTTGAGTACACAAAAGCAATTGGAATGACATATCATGTCATTAAATTTGAATAAAACTAAGTAATAATGATTAAATATTAGTAATAGAATGACATAATTTTCACTCAATATGATAAACTATTTATGAACTATCATTGATAATATTTAAAAAAAATCTTACATGATTCTAACTAGAAATATTTAAAAATTATTTCATGGAATATGGAAATATTATCTATTTGAATTATAATAATAAATAATGTCTCACATATGACTCACATATTCCCCCAATCTAATAACCTACATAATCCACATCATAATGAATATTAATCTATGTTAGTTTCAACTAATATGTGCAAAAATTTTAGTCAATCCATGCCCAAATTTTAATTTTTTATTTGTGAAGGGCTAAGTATATGAGAAAATATTATTGTGTATGCTTGAGATGATGGATATAGCCTAAAAATCACTCATCTCAAAATAAAGGAGTTATATACATTATGTTATATATAAAAAGATGTAAGCATGAAAAACATGTGTTAATATTAATAAAATATGCCATCATAAAAATATTAGTTTGTCAGAGCATATATGAAATATGTATCCTAAAGAATAAAGTGTCATGTCAAGTAGATATAATAATGAGACATGTAGTGATATTCATCAAAGTAATGATCATAGAAGTACTAAATATAAACATGTAAAATATGCATGATTTATATCATGGCATTGTACACAAGTAGAAGAATGTTTGATATGAATCATGACATCACAAGTTCAATAGACAATCCTATATGTATCCACACAAAATCACATAGTTTAATGGATATGATACACATCATCAATCATAGAAACACACAATGTCACAAAAATTAAGAGACACATAAATAACAATCAAACAATCACATAGATCATGAGTCATGCAAATAAAAAGTCGCATATAGAAAATTAAACATCATGTAGTGTAAGAATAAAATAGAAAAGTAGATACACAATGAATACCCAATTTCATGAAGAGTAAGAGTCACACGAAGGAGTCATACTAGAATAATCAAGTCACACAGAGCAAGAGTCATACATAGAAAGAGTCAAAAAATGAAATACATAATTAATGATATCACCATATAACATGTAACAAATTAAATAATGAATTAAACAAGGATAGGCTATGTCCTACAAAATCAAAGTAATTCATCATATTACATTATAAAATATAGTATCCATTGAATATAACACTCTAAATAATATGCATAATGGCAAGTCATGTGTAAACAATGTAAGCAGGTCAATATGATCAATGTAATGGTCATAGAAATATGAAACCTATGTAGTATGTACCAACATCCTTCATATGTAAGCATGCCCCCAAATATAAGAAATGTATTCTCTATGTGTAGGAATGTACTAAATTTGAATGTCCATGTTATATGTCCATCTCATATATAACATGCATGTTGTACATACCACACATGTATACCATGAAAAATATGTGCATAGAGAAACTAAATGTGTAATCTATGTTGTATATGATAAATCATAAAGTAATAACGTAAAATATCAATGCATAGATCTTGGTTTTGATTTTTTTGAATATCTTGATTTTTTGAATTTATTTTTTATGTTTTTGTATTTTCAAAGTTTTTGAATTATGTGGAACTAACTAATGGTCACATGTAGGCTATGTGTCAATTATACAAAACATTACCATTCATGGGTGAGTAGTAACATATGTATCTATATTATAATATGAGAAATAATCTTACCATGTGACATATCCATCATGGTAATCATATACCATGTTATCTTGTGTACGTCGTGTGACATTGGTATTCTATGGAATCTACTCTATAACATGAGAGTGCACCCATGTTCACTATGGATCACGTAGAGAATATTTTAGAATTGTATTAGGACATGGTGAAATAGGTAATGCTTGTTAAACTTGAATAAACCTCTAATGTAACATGAATTGAAGTATTGTTCTCTTAGTAAGATCAATGAACTTTATGTGTACTACCTATTTAAAATGAATCTATATAGGTTGTATAATGGGTTTTGGTGTATACTTATAAGGAAAGGTATATATTTGAACATGATACTCATATGGTATAATTGAAACTATAAACACCCTATTTTTGTAGATAAAATTCACACATTTGTGCACTAAAAATGGTATACCATAAATCTTATATATCCATGGTTATCCTAATAGCGTGTCAAAAGCCCTTGTACTAGGTATAACTAAGAACAAAGAAAAATGTTACATGGCTTACCATAAGTGGTAATATAATACTCCCAAGAGGGGTTTATATGTTTACATCAAATCCTTTCACATATTTTTAGTACTACTAAAGTTTTCCTGTGTGTATCCAAGACTAGTAAGTAGTGTCATATTCCACATGGTTTCACTTGAGCCATTATCAACCATGACATTGTGTATAAATTGTGAGTCAATGTAGGTGTACATAAAAAATGGCATATTAATATAATTACCATCAATAATAACATGATCATCAAATGTGATAGTAGGTCTATGTAACTATATACTATCAAGTGTTATAATAATAATATATATAAGATGCAACCCAATATTAAAATAATAATAATCCCAATGAGCATGTGAATTTTAAGTAATATTAACTTTGTGAACAAGGAATACAATAGAGGGGAGGTTATTGTAGTGTTAGTCCAATAAAAAAATCAAAATAACAATCTAAAATCCTAACATCTCTAGCAAAGATACTAGGGAGAGCATAGGTAAAAAAATACAAATGAAAGCATAACTAGAACACAAAATAAATCACTCTTTTACCTTCTTTAGAGATCTAAATGGATTGTTGAAATGGCTTGCTAGGTTTTTGCATCAAAAAGTCTTTGACAATGAAGCATTCTTTTCTCCTTATCTCCTTGACACCTTGGTTTGGCTACTTAGCTTATTAGTTTGGCATGGTAACATTAATTAAAAGGTTTATTTGCATTTATTTGATCATTATAACATTACACCAAGATATCTTAGATATCAATAGGCATGGCGTTGTATTTATAGCCTCCAAAAGTTAACCCTCACCTAAGGTGAGTTAAGGTTGAGTTTAAACATGGAATGGGTTCATACTAACCCTAGGTGAGTTAAGGCGAACTCTAGTTGATTTAAAAGTTGTCATGTAATTATGGTTTTCAATTACTAGGGATGGATCTCAAATTACATACTTTGATATATTTTAGAAGAGCTTGACAACTCATAAAGGCAATGATGAAAAGGCTTGATATTTTGATTTTTGGAATTTTGATTTTTAGATATTCATTAATTTCAAATGGATAATTAAACTAATAATTTAATCTTGTTTAATTATTTAATTAAATTTTATTAGAATTTTATCTCTTTTGATATTTGATCAAGTACCCCACTTAATGGGTCCATAGGCTAAATTTCTAGTTGTTAGGTTGCAAGGTGATTGGGGGTGAATACATTAGAGGTTATTGTTGCATATGGTAGAATACCCCAAATAGGGATGCCTCAACATGATTCTGAGCTTTTATCAATGATGCATAGATAAAATTGGGACATCTAGTAATTTTTAGGCTTAATTTGCAATTTTTGGTAAGAATTAGTTTGAAGTCCAATTGGAATCTAATTGTGGCTAGAATGGGATGTCTATAGTTTACCCCTATTTGGGAAGGCATTGCAATATATAGGCATAGTAATGTATTATCAAATAATGAAAAGGTCATATATGCCTAATTCCCTAATGGTGATGGATAATCTTTTGATGCCCCCTCGAGGGAGCGATTGACAAAGAAGGTTGGTGATTGGTCCCTAGAAAGAAGGAAAATGATGGGACAAAAAGATAAAGGGGGTGGAAAAATGTTGATTTTCCCAAAGGTGGTTATAATCAATGGTATAGTGAGATGCCCTAGTTAGACAAATAAAATGGAATGATTTTTCCAAAGACATTTATAATCATTGGCATATCAAGCTAAATGGATAATGATTTGCCTAAAGGTGGCTATAATCATTAGCCAAAGGAAAAGGTAATAAGAGAATGATTTACCCAAATGTGGTTAGAATCATTAGTAAAATGAAAATAATTATTTTCCCAAAGGTGGTTAGAATAATTAACATAATGAAAACATGTCCCAATTAGGATTATAGAGATAATGATTTGCCCAAAGGCAGTTAGAATCAATAACACAATGAAAACATGCCCTAATTAGGTTTATAAAGATAATGATTTTCCCATACGCAGTCATAATCATTAACATCTAGATATATTGAAATACATTGATTTACCCATAGGTGATTATAATCATTGGTACTATGAGTGGGACAATATGTAAAATTAGAAAAGGGGGATGACAGACTGAATCTCTACTCATGAAGTAAGAGTAAGCAAGAACAGAGGAGAAAGATGAGTTTGGGCAACCTAATAGTATGGATATGCACGCCCTAACTATCAAGGATTAAAATTATTTCATGATTTAATTAATCTATATTTTGGAAATTATTTGGATAGATTGGGAAATTTTTTAGGTGACCAAGGAGAAGTACCATTGCCTCATTGTTTGTAAAATTTCCCAAGATGATTTTTATTGTAGCACCTGATAATATGAATCATGATAGAAAACATCATGAGAACTTAGCCAAAAAATGCATAAAGACTGACATGTGATCTAATAAACAATTTAAAATAATGCATCAATGATAAAAACCATGATGATAATGTTGATGTATGAATTTGGATGGACTAAAGTATAATGCACAAGGAATCACCCAATTAATGTATATATACTAAGTCAAGTCACAATAAGGAAAGAAAACAAATAGGAAAAAAAAAGGAAAATAAAACACCAATAAATGAAAAGAAATATAAAACAAAATAATGAGAACACAATGAGAGGAACACAAACAAAGGTTAATCAAAATGTTAGCACAAACAAGGCAAGAAAATGGAAGATGATGAACATTGCCTCTAGGTTATAGGAGATAATGAAATAAATAGACAAAAGAAGGGGGAATAGAAGAAAAGGAAGGGGTAGCTACGTTGAATCTAGATGTACTATTCCAGTGGATGATACCTACATATTTCTATGGACATAATATCCAATGTGAACTTTAGGCCAAATGTAATTCTCCCTGGATATGGGATAGAATAAAAATGATGATAAGAAAAACATAATTTTATTGTATAGGAAATATGGGAAGGGTATCACAAAATGGTGAGTATGTGAAAAATGGAGAATAATCACAAAATAGTGAGAGCATAAAATCATTGGCAAACATTTGTTTTTGGAAATTTCTAGGCATCTCAACTTAGTGGATAATTATGAGAGATTAAATGGTCTAGATTGAAAAATGGTGAGAGCATTCAAGTTTGGAATTGATTGAAAAATGGTGAGATCATGTCAAAGTGTGACTTTATATATCCTCAAAATTAATTGAGCACTATCTACATATTTCCATTAGGACCTCAAGTCATTGTGGTTCTACCTTACATCGAAAGAATTTGACTAGGTAATAACAAGGTCTCAAAGTAGGTAAATGGCACATTATGGCATAATAATGGAAAGGTGGGACTTCAAGCCATGATAAATATGTTGTTATTAATTTTACCATAGGTATTTATAACTAGGAAATAATGGCAAAGGTCAATGATACTATTTTTTCCAAAGGTAGTTATAATTAAGAGCACAGAGTGGAACATTGATTTGCCCAAATGCGATTATAATTAGGAACACCTAAAAATAAATTAAATAAGAAATGAAGGATGCAACTTACAAACCACTATCATACTTTTCCAAGATATTGCCTTTGTCTAGAATACTGAATCAACTATTGAAACTTGATCTAAATCTCCTTTGCTGAAGGTGGCTGAAGAACCAATGGAAAGGAACCAAGGTTAAAGAGGTTGGGTAGGGAGGGTGAAAACAAATATGGTTGATATGGAAGGTATGGTAAAATGGTATAGGGTATGATAAAAATAAGATGATGATATGGTACAACATAAATGATCCTCATAGATAATACTTCAAGTCTTCAAGCAAAATAATGATTGAGATGAATAATGTTCATTGGCTCATCAAGTTCATCTCCATCTGGTGTAGTGAGTCTATATGGTTTAAAGCCATAATTTTCAATAATGATATATAGGCTGATACAATTAGGTTTGAACTTTCCCTTCTTCTTGATCATAGTGTTCTTTTAATTTTCTTAAAAATAAGATCACCAAGCTTGAACTCTCTATGTTTGACCCATCAGTTATAGTGGCCATAGAGTCTATTTTGGTATGATTGAAGGCTATTAATAGAGGCCATGATTTTTTCATTAACTATACCTCTTATAGGTGAGCTACTCAGTAATTTTCATCATCTAGGATGTGTTTCAATGAGATACATAGAGAAGGTAATTCGACTTCAATGGAAAGAATGGCCTCAGTGCCATAAACTAGGGAATATGGAGTGGATTTTGTTGGGGAATGATAATTAATGTGATATTCCTAGAGGGTGCATAATATTTGGAGGTGCCAATCATGGCTAACATCATTTAAAATATTTTTAAGGATGTTAACAATGGTTTTATTAGATGCTTCTTATTGGCCATTACCTTGTGGGTAATATGTGGTAACAAATGTTGGGTAATATTGTACTCAACACAAATCATTTTGACATCCTTATTTTTAAATGATCCTCTATTATCAGATATAATTTTGAATGGGATACCATAATAGAAAATGAAGTGATTGAAGATGAATTTGTAAATCTATTTTTTAGTCATGTGAGGGGTATAGATTCAACCCATTTAGTGAAATATTTAGTAGCAGTAAGGATGTGCTTATGACCATCAGATGAGGTTGGGTTAATCTTCCCAATGAGATGGTTTTATTGGATGATTCTACTTGGCCATTACCTTTTAGGTAATATGTGTTAAAAAATGTTAGGTAATATTGTACTCAACACAAAGCATTTTGACATCCTTATTTTTAAATGATCCTCCATTATTAGATATAATTTCAGATGGGATACCATAATGGAAAATGAGGTGATTGAAGATGAATTTATAAATTTGTTTTCCACTCACATGAGGGGTATAGCTTCAACCCATTTAGTGAAATATTCATTAGTAGTAAGGATGTGTTTATAACCATCAAATGAGGTTGGGTTAATCTTCCCAATGAGATTGAGTCCCCATGGTTCAAATGGCCATGGTGTAAGCATTGGTTTTAGTGTTTTGGTCAGGGCATGAATTAGATTTGCATGTCTTTGAAATTTATCACATATTTTGACATAAGCAATTACATGTGCATCAATATTTGGCCAATAATAACAAGTATGTAGGAGTTTATTGGCTAGGATATCCATATTAGTGTGGGATCCACATACTCTTTCATGAAATTTATGTAACACTAATATTTCTTCTACCAAATTTAAATAATGAAGCATAGTTATCAAAGCTACAATGGTAATAGGTAGGGATAAGTAAGGTATAACATGCATCTTGGTGTGTAAAAGCTCTTTGTTGTTTACATGATAGGTTGGGTGGCATGTTGTGGTCATGTAGGTAATTAAATAGGTTTGAATACCATATAGAGTTAGGACCAAAAACATAATAGATCATTGTGATATTTAAAGATTCATGAGCAGGCGCTAGAATTTTTTCAACATGGAATTGATATTCTTTTGTATTATCTATGTGGTAGATCAAAGAGCCAATGGTGGCCATGGCATTCACCATCTTGTTACTAGCCCTAGGTATGTGTTTAAATTATATGTTGGTAATATGTTATTTGAGAGTGTCAACCATGGATTTATATGGCACTAACTTGTCATATTTGGTATGAAAGTGGTTTGTAACCTGATTGATGATTAATTGAGAATCACCATAGATCATGAGATGATAAATATTCCATTATACTACCTAATGAAGCCCTACATCGAGTGATTCATATTCAACCATGTTGTTAGTAAAAGGAAATATGATATGGAATGATTTAAGGATAAGACCCCCTTTAATGTAATAAATAATAAGCCTACACCTGATCCATATGATGTGAATGATCCATCAAAATATAGATTCCAGTGTTGCTATTAAAGAGGTGTTTCAATGATGGTCATGATGGAATCATCTGGGAATTAAAAAGTGAGTGGTTTGGTATTTATAAGGGGATATTTAGCAATTTTATCTACAAATACTTATCCTTTGTAGCTTTTTAGTTGATGTATTCGATCTCAAACTTGATTAGAAGCATGATCCATTTAGTCATACGACCTTGTAAATCTATCTTGGATAGTAGATACTTGAGCATATCTAATTTGAAAATAACTATGGTCTTGTTATTAAGCATGTAATTTTGCAACTTTTGGGATGGAAAGACCATAACTAAACAAGATTTTTCTATAGTTTTATATTTGTGTTCGTATGTAACTAGCATATGAATTAAATAGTACACGACATGATTTTTTCCATTATCATCATGTTGAGCTAGAAGTGCCCCTAGGGATTTCTTAGTGGCAGATAGATATAATATAAATGATTTTCTTGGCATTGGTGGTAATAAAACAAGTGATTTGGTAAGATATTCTTTTAGGTACTAAAAATCTTTCTAGCATTTTTAATCCCAATGAAACTTAACACCCTTATTCAATAAGTGTGTAAATGGAAGGCACTTATTAGCCAACTAAGAAATAAAGTGTCTAATAGAATGGATCTTTTCATATAAACTATGGACCTACATCAAATTATAAGGTGGTACCATCTCGATAATGGTGTGTAATTTGGAAAGATCAACTTCAATGCCTTGACAAGAGATGATGAAGCCTAACAGTTTACCAGAAGTGACACCAAATACACACTTATTAGGATTTATTATAACTTTGTAGTCATGAAACATCTCAAATATTCATCATAGTGTAGCTAGATGATCATCTTGGGTTTTTGATTTACCCAATATATCATCGACATAGTCTTCAATAATGTCATGCATCACATCATGAAATATGATGGTCATGGTTGTTTGGTATGTGGCCCTAGCATTCTTGAGACCAAACAACATAAACTGATAAAAAAATGTTCCCCATGGATTAGTGAATGCTATTTTATGTTGGTCTTCTAGTGCAATCTAGATCTAGTTATATCCTAAAAACATCCATAAGTGAAAGCATTTCATACCCCATTATGGAGTCAACTATCATGTCAATGTTTGGTAGAAGAAAGTCATCCTTAGGGAAAGCCTTGTTTATATCTTTGAAATCAATACAAATTTTCATTCCCTATAGCTTCTTACTAACAAGCACAACATTGAGGTCCAATATGAGTAGTCAATCAATCACATGCATATCACTTCTAATATTTTTTCCAACTCTTTCTTTACTAATACAATAGCATGAAGATGCATCTTGGACAATTTTTATTTCACAAGTTTGGCATCATGATGTACAACAAGGTGGTGTATAACCAAATTAGGGTCTAAACCAAGCATGTATGAATAGGCCCAAGCAAAGCTATCAATAAATTCCCTAAAAAGGATTATAAATATTTCATGATCCTACTTAGTGAGGGATGTACCTATTTTGATCCATTTTGGGTCATCTAGAGTCCTAATGTTGACTTCTATAGTGTTTTATATGAGGAGAGTTAAGTCATCTTCTATAATGGTTGATAATGATTTGAATTGGCATATAACTACAACATCCTTTGTTTAGATGGGTTCTTCAAGTTTTCCTAAACAAGATGAGTCTAAATCTCCTAATGGTAGGGATGGCCATGTTATAAACATTATTGAAAATTATTGGGTAATTTGTTTAAAGTCATGTTGTTCTATAGAACTAAACTTGAAACCCATGGGAAAGTTCATCATTGGTGGTCTCTTGAGCTTCATTAGAGTAAAGGTGAACACCCTCATCTAATGGCATCATAAATAGGTTTTCATCAGAAGACTGACCTTTCTCTTTACTTTTACCCTAGTCTAAAAGCACCTAAAAGAGGTTTTCACTTTAGGACCTCAATGTTTTAATCTTTTGTTTGTGGTTAAGGGTATTCACACATTCTCCAAAATAGGTTGTAAGATATAGTTTGATAGAGAACCCTTATTTTTGGTCTCCCAATATAACATTGTCTCTTAGGCCTAGAAAATTGTAAAATGCCTTATCATTCTCAAACTCATTTATAGTTATTGTGGATTCGTATTAATCCCAAGCTATAAACTGATGGTGTTATAGAGGAAGTGGGTTATATCAGCTTATTGGGGTAATGGTACATATGGCATGTGGGTCAAATAGGTTGGTATTGGCAAGGTCTTTGTAAATGCTATGATCAGACTCTGCCTTGCTACCTAGATCATCATCACTAAATGTTGTCATTAGAACATGAATAAGATACGTGGGGTCACCCTAAATTATTTTAAATCTAAGAACACAAGTTCATTTATACCTAGTTATAGAATTTAGCTCAAGATTACCCTATTTATTTGACCCAAGGCCTCTTACTTCATAGGCTTGATTCCCCATGATCTGATTAGGAATGGGATATTTGGCATTTTTGTAGCAATTGACCAATTTATTGTTGTATAACTAGGATTCATCATTGGCAAGTGGGTCTTCTTATTGGTAGTGAATGATGTGAAAATGACAAGATCTAGATTGAAGTTTGCATTTTCCTTTTTATTACCATTCCATAAGGTGGTTAAACTTTAGGTTTTCCAAAGGACTTGGGGTTCTCTGGAAGCTTGGCAATGCAAAACATATCATGGGTCAAATACTTTCTTGGGCCTTTGAATAAGATGGTAAAATGGTTAGATAATTCAAGAGGCATATGAGAAGATGAATCAAGACTATATGGGTCTATACAATTTGCCTTCATAAATTAAACAAGTACTTCTTTATCTTTATCCTTTTTGGGAACTGAATCTAAGCCAAAGTAGTACTTTTAATTTTTATACTCAAGAACCAAATCATATAGTTAGTTTATCATCATTGAAATTGTAGGAATACAAGACCTTTTAATTCTTTGAGAAGATGTTAATATGCTTTTAACTTGTAACACTTTCCCAAATAGGGACAAACTGTAGACACCTAAATCTGGCCACCGATAACTTCCAATTAGGATTTTGACCAATTTCTTACTAAAGTGCACAATTTAGCCTAAAAACTCTAAAGCACATTAAATAAGTTGAAATTGATATATTTAAGTGTTGATTTGGCTAGAGTATCATTAAATGGGGCAATGTAACTTATGGGCTAGCTAACTTTGATCAAATCATTTTGAGTCAAAATGCTAATTTTGTACTTGGGTGCTCTAGATTACTCTCCTATCAAATCTCTTGCACAAGACATGTGACCTTGTTATTTGATATTGGTAACATCCTAAAAGGGATAAAGGATCCAATGCCTTTGACATTGACTTGCATTTCCAATCTAGTCAAAATTTGGACCAATAACAAGGCATTCTAATCAATATGAGTAATTTGTGCACAAAGTGCTTAGCCATGCTTAAGATCTAGTTAAACTGAATTAGAGTCTAATTAAGAATTATATGGAAACTTGTTGAATACTTTTTTTTAGAAATGAATATTGAATATATGTATCATTAGGTAACCTCATTTCTTGGGAAGACATCCCTAGGCCATAAATGCCATAAATATTAGGATTCATGCCTCCCATGCCTCATCGAAGCCCTTCTATGCCTCTTAATTGCTCCTTTATCCAAAATATTTATGATCCTATTTATGAATTTTAATTATAAAATTGGATTAATCTTTAGCCACCCATCTCAATCATGAGATGGATAGTTTAGGTTAATTCTACCCATTTGTAAAAATCTATAAATAGGAGGCCTTGCCATATGAAAAAAAGAGCTTAACTTGTGCAAAGTTATAATTATAAATTGTTTCCAAAGCCTCATGCCAATTAGTTTTATTATTCCCAAATATTGATCCAAGATAAGCCAAGCCAAATACATAAGGTGACAAGGAGAGATGGAGGTAGCCAAGCTTCTATTGATGTAAACTTCATGAGAACAAACTGAGCAAGCCACTACAACAAGCACTTTAGAGCATCCAAGGAAGGTAAAAGAAGGTTTATTTTACATTTTAGTTGTGTGTTTTATTCATATTTGTTAACTAAGCTCCCCCTAGTAACTAGGTCTAGAGATGTATGCTAATTAGTGTGTTTTTATCAATTTGTTTGCATTTTTGGACTAACACAATACTAATCACCTCTCTTGAGTCAAATTCCTAGTTCACATAATGGCACACTTGGTGGGATGTGAATATCTTAAAAAAATTGATCAAAATACTCCTTCAAGAAACTCACTAGCTTTTGTTATGCAGAATCTTGGAGTGGGAGGCTAAAATGAGTGAAAAACTCAAGAAAAACACATTTTTCTATAAGTGGCAGTTTTGACTAAACACAATCACAAGATTTCCCTACAACTTATGAGTTTGTCTAACCAAGTCATGGTATTGTGACTAAAATTTTAGTGGTTAAGTGACAATACTGCTACTTGTAAAGTTATGGTATTGATTTGTAACTCATGGTATTGCTAAACAGAGTCATGGTATTGTGATGAAATTGTCTGTGATTAAGTTACAATATCACAAATATTAAAGTTGTGGGATTATCCTACAACTCACGAGGTTTACAAACCAAGTCATGATATTATCTAACCACTAAAAGGTTAACCAATAATACCTCTACTTTTAAAGTTATGGTATTGTCTTGCAACTTATGAGATTGTCATTGTGAGTCATGATATTGTAGTGTACAAAACATGCCATTTTCTAGAGCTTGGTTTGGGGTCATTTAAACTCCATTTTTAATGATTTTTTTAAAAAACCATGTGTTTTTTTTGAATTTTAATAATATTCCATTAGTTTAGTTTAAAGTTGTATAATTTTTTCACAAAACCTCATTTTACCCCAAGTATTAGGATTTTGACCCCAAGTAGTGGGATTGTTGTTTGCAATACCATAACTCTTCATGTCGCAAGACTGTCTTGTAAGTCATGGTATTGCAATGGAGAGTAGTGGGATTGCACTGTGCAAAAAACTCGACTTCATTTTTCAAATTTCATTATTTCAAACTAAATTTAGCTTCAAGGCTAAAGGGCATATTAACTTTTTCATTATAGGACCAATCCAAAGATTTTTTAAAACATGCTTTTTATACCTCTTTAGATGCTTAAAATTAACTAAGAAAATCTTTTTTTTGGTGTGTATAAAAACTTGTTAGGGTGATTTACCAATCAAATTTCATGGGTTTCATTCAAAGTTACAATTAAGACCAAGGGGTCAAATTAACACCACCCAATCTTTCAAATTTGGTGCTTAAAAATGAACTCATCTTTCAAATCTTTTGTGTTCACTAAGTGTTTCAATTAGCACTTTATTTTTGCAAAATACAAGGATGTTTCATGTATGCTCTTCCATTTGTCCCCTTTAGGGAACCCTTGAAATCAAAAGCATTTTCCTTATTTGTAAAATTACCTAATCCAAGGCATAGAAAGAACATCATCTAAATCACTCCCCAAAAACTCATATAAGTATAGGGTGACCTTGACACAACCCTAAAGTCTGTCTATTTTACACTTTTTTATTTCATGCAAACTTGGCTTATGAGGGGGATGCCATTAACTCTCGTGAGTTTTTTAGGGAAGATTTGACCTAGGGTTTCACCTCTTGACACTAACTTCATTTGGATCCATATTGGAGTTGTAAATGGGATGTAGTGGAACTTTAGACATCACACTACACTGAGTGAATAGTAGGATGTAGTGATTATAAAAAGGACTAGACCTTTTTGCAACAAGCCAAGTGATACCAACCTAAAATCCATGCTTTTATTTTGCATTGTTTGACATGAAAGTCATTGTTTAAATGATTAACCTAAAACGTTCTAAAACTTATAGATCTTAGACAAATCCCCACTTTCTATGAAATTATTATTGGTGCAAGGTATGCTTCAAGGTCCATGTCATAGTACTATCATTTGAGAGAAGGGTGGGTGTAAAAACCTTACTATATAATGCACATTTACTTTTTGATGAACACTTAAAATCCTATTAAATGATGTATATTGATGGATTCCAACAATAACAAACAACCTTATCAGTTTAGGATCTAAAAGTGATTAGTTAGTGGGTTTTGTCCTAGATTAAAATTTTTTTAGAGTCAAAACTTAGTTTAAACAAATGATGCAAACCAAACACATGGTACCCAATTTTGTTTGAACAAGGAGGCATTATGTTACCCATATAAATCTTCATTTTTATCCTTGTTCAATTTTATCAAAATTTATTTTAAGTCATATCATCAACTTTGGCACAGTTATGTTGCCCAATTGAGTCTAAACCTTTGCCAAATTTTGTTTAAGCCTTCATTTATAATTTAAATTTAAAATTGCACCTTCATAAGTTCATAGGGTTGATGTGTTAAGTGGATTTACCATTGACACTAAACTTGAGGAAACTTAGGTTCAATTTCAAATTTGGGTTAAAGCCCATTTAAGACTCATGATCATTATCACCACTTGATAGACTTAAGACATTTTGTAATAAACACTTTCACTTTGAGTCTATGCACCATAACATTTTTAGTCAAGAAAGGTAGTGTTATGATTTCTAATTTATGAGAAATTATCTTTGCCTTAGAGAGTTTTTTAAAAAAGCATTTTGTCACATCTTTTGGGTAGTCTAGCATTGTTACATTGCCCAAAACATTTCAGATATTTTTTCATAGGCCGTCTTGCATAGAGTTCAAAATTTATTCCTACATTTTCAAACCAATCTGAGTGTACCTTTGTGAAACTTTGTCTAGCACAATTACATCATTCACTTTTTGTCTATCCTATTTGTCAAAAGAACCAAGTTTTATACCATTATTTGTGTAAAACATAAACTATCTCTAAAGTGCCTTTTATTTCATACCTTATACCTATTTGATCAAGTCCATGTCCAAGAATCAAATGCCTAGTGTTTCTTAGAGATGTTTCAAATCCATTAGATTAAAAATTTCATATATTTCAAAGTCTATCTTTTGACACTATTTGGCCATGAGTCCTAGTGCATGCCTTGTTTGAACCTAGCTTTTAATGCCATGTTTAGCCAAAAGACCTAGAAACTTTTAATTTCCTAGATTAGACTGATTTGAAACACTTCAACCTTAGAGTTTGGAATTTTGATTTTTGGTCTATTTACTTACTTATATTTATGTGAAACATGAAGCATTAGATACTTAACGCTAGCTTGTTTCCTCAAAAATCATTGCTTAAACCTTTTTGGATATATATATCCATTTATTTTCACAAATCTAGATCAAGTTTGAATGTCCTTTTTAGACATTGTATTCTTAGAGTTTGTAGAATGCTTTGACCTTTTATTGCAAAAACATTTACTATGGATCCCAACATGTATTCCTACACTCATAGTGGACTCATGTATAATCTGAGGATTAGCAATGTGGTTGCACAAAAAGAAATGGTACAAGACCCCTACATAGATAATATTACTTATGAGATGGATCCTTATCCCTCTTATAATACTCAATTAGGGGCACAAATCCAAGATTCATTGGATAACTATTTGGTTAATACACCACCTTATTTATAACAATACCAAGAACAAACGACACAATACCTAGATACAATACCCACATCTAACGAACTAATTTTTCAATAGTCATGCTCTACTAATACACCTTCCACATATGATCCATTTTTATTTGATCATCATTTTTTAGAGAACAAAGATGAGATTTTGGTTTGAGCCATAGAGGTAGGGGCCAAGTTTCCAACAGACTTTCCCATGAGAATTTACCAAGCCTAGTAAGAATGCCCCATAACATAATTTATGATCAACAGGATTCTGCTAGCAATCATTTGGCTCTAGTCCAAACAACATATTAGGACCCTAATATGCCTAATAAAGGAAAAAACCTCATGGAAGACCACTTTAACCAAATGTAGATGGCATATCAAACCTACTTGAATCTAACATGCAATTTCAATCAAATTACCATGGTGAGCAAACCTCTTATTGACTTAGTTCCTTCAATAGGAGTTTTGATAGAGTTAACTGGTCAAGACAATGAGATTTTAGACACATTCATGCAAAATTATTCAGTAGAAAATTTGATGCATATGCCCATTACTGAAGAAGTGTCTTCTACTTCTACATATAATAATAAGAATTATATATTTGATAATGTGATAGCAATGTCTAATCTAAATCAAAGTGGTACTAACACATAAACAATTAGTCAATAACATGTCCCTGTAGTTAATACCACAAACGGATCATCATACCAAGGAATAGGAGCTTTTGCACCCCAACCTTCACCACCTACTTCCCAACCTCAACTAGTTGCTTCATCAAGTGTGAAACTAATAGGATTAGGTAGTCAACCACCAACCAATGTCATGCCTCAACAATAGAATGTGACAAATCCTACTCCCCCTCAATAAGTGATGAGTAGTATTCCAAAATAGAGGGCACAATATAATATACCAATGCAATAGAGGCTGAATATATTATGAACTCAACAAGGAGAAACTAATGTTCCACCTCGTCAGGTAGTGATAAACATACCTCTTCTATTGTAGACTAGTGTACCAATCCAAAACTAAATGATGACTAGCCAACAACATGTAAATATTGGTCAAAAACAGATGATGAATCCCCAATGTACATCCACTTACCTACAAGGATTTGTGTAATAAGGATGATCCCATGTTTTTCATGTACCTACTAGATAATAATTGGTTCAACATGTGCCACAAGTTTAGAGACAGGGTCTTGGTTTACAAGTTCTCACTAATAGCAAGGTTTAATTAGTCAGAAGCATGTTACTTTTCAACCATAATAGGCATAGTATAGTTATATCCCTCCATCCCAACAACAAAATCCTCTAAGTTAAACCTTTATAGCCAACCCAAACTGGAATATCACACAACACAATGTGCAATTTCAAGTACATCCTAATCTGCATATACATATTCCTAATCCATTCCCCAACCAAACCAATGTACCCCAATAGATATATCCACCATACCCCAGCTAAAGTGTCCCACTTGTGACCTCCCAACCATCTACCCAAACCAATATTCTCCCTCAAACGAATGTTCCCTCTAGTTTCCTAGTCCAATAATTACAATAGATGAAGGATGTAATTGCTACCATTCAAGATAGGAAATAGACTAAAAAGTTTAAGTTGGATGACATGTGTTCTTATCCATTCAACATGGAGTATTTGTAGATACCATTTTTTCTAAGATACGAACCACCAAAATTTTAAAAATACAAAGGGAAAGGTTACTCTAAGGCCTATTTAATCAAGTTCTTTGTCTCATGTCAACTAGTGGCATATAGTGATATATACCTTTTGTTATTGTTTCCAAGGATATTGGCTAGACAAGCCTTGGAGAAAGTTTCCCTAGAATTTAGTAATAGATTTTAATGATCTTTCTGATAAGTTTGTGCAACATTTTTCTTATAATCTTGAACATGAGATTTCATTGGTTGACTTAACACAAGCAAAACAAAAGATTGGTGAGAGTTTTGTAAGTTATCTATAGTGATGGAGAGCCCTTGCAAGATGATTCACCCATAGTTTACTAGATAAACAATTAGCCATTGTGTTTACTAAAGAATTTCATAGTGAGATCACTTATCATCTAGAACTATAATGTGCACATACTTTCAAGGAGATCATCAACAAAGGTTTGTTGATTGAGTGAGCCCTTATTAATAAAGGGATCATCAAGCTTACTTCAACTAATGAAAATCAAGGTACCAATCAGGGAAGTGGCCAAAACCAACATCCAATCCAAGTGAAAGCATCACAATAAACATAGGCCAATAACCAAGATAGACCAAAGCAATTCAACCACAATAATAATGTTATGGGTAATAGAGTAACTAAGTCACATCATGTGAAAATAGTGCAAACATCATCTACACCACCTTTTTAGCTTACTTCTACCCAAAAACCTCTCCAACCAATGCCACAAGCACAACAACCAAGAACTATGTAACAAATGCAACAACCTTTACCATTGCAAACGCTTCCTTCAAGAATAATTATGCCTACTCATTATGTTTTTAGTGACTTGGGAGAGACTATTGAGTATGTATTTTTCAAACTTACCACTACTAATCTGATTATTTGGCCTATACCAAAGCATTATCTATAAGGCATTCTTTATTTTTATTGGTACCATGAAAATGAATTCTATGAATATCATCAGGTCAATGAGCATAATATATGAAGATGTATGCAAATCAAGCATTTGATTGAGAATATGTTAGAGAATAGGGAGATAACATTAGATAATGGTTATTCCACCTCTAATCAAACTCTTAGGATTTATCAAAACCCCTTTCCCCAACATAACACCCAACAACATAATAATAATCAACAACATTGATTGGTGAAATAAAAAAATCAAAGGCCAGAATCAATAGCATAACCCACAATGTCAAAATAATGGGAAAAACCAAGGTCAAAATAGTAACAACCAACAAACCTGCCATGTAGTTACACATGACTACAACAGGGTCATAGGTCACATTACAGGGGGTAGCATTAATACCATCTCCATTAATCCTAGACTGAGCACTAATCAATCTAAACCATTGATATCTAATACCACTCAACCAAATTACATGGATAATCCTTCTTTGACCTAGGACTGCACATAGACAAACTAGAAAATTGGGCCTCCCACTTTTAGACCATATACTAATAACTTTCCCTTGCCACGTGACCACATACAAGTGTACCAACAATTGAGACATGTCTTATTTGGTCCCACACCATTCCAAACATTTGTTACCTATTATGGTTTATCATCTAATCCTGATTGTGAAATCACAACTCAGAGGTCAAAGATTACTATCCTAGGTCCACAACCATCTACCACTTTTCCTATTATCCAACCAATTGTTTAGCCTTAGAATAAACCATTCACCATTGACCAAGATAAGAAGTTTGATATTGTGGAACAATTGTAGAAAACACTAGCACAAATCTCTATTTTAGATTTATTGCGAACATCAACAATATACAAGAAAATTTTGAATGAGTTTTTAACCCAATCCACTATTGTTAGTGACATATCCCCTAATAAATTTAAAGTTTTAGTTGGACACTTAGCTCTAGCCCAACAAGTCACATTCAACCAAAGTGATATGTCTTCCCTTGGCCCACTCCATAATAATCCATTGTACATAGAAGTTTATATAAAGAAGCATAAAGTGAAATGTGTCCTTATAGACAATGGATCAAGCCTCAATATAGTATCTCTAAATCTCATCAAGCTTCTTGTGTATATAATGGTAGATCTCCATCTAGAAATGATAACTATCAAAGCCTATGATAATCAGGAAAGAGAATCACAAGGCACTATTAGCTTACCAATTATCATTAGGCCTTTGACCCATGATACACTTTTCCATGTGCTTGATCTTGAATTGTCATATAATATGCTTCTAGGTAGGCCTTGGTTGCATGAGATCCATACAGTCCTATCAACATTGTATCAATGTATCAAGATCTCCCACTCAGGGATGGAAGTGAATATTCTAGGAGATTTACACCCATATGAAAATTGCAAACATCTTGAGGCCAAGTCTCAAAGCTAAAATTAATAATATGGCATGAATCCAAGTTCCAAATAGGATAAAGGAAAGACCATACTTCTTGATTCTCCATAAGATAATTGCATAGATCCTAATACCTTAGATTCCCTTTCCCATATGCCACCTCCTAAAGCTTCCAATCATTTCACCATTTTAGCTAATGGCCCAGGGGAGTATGTGATCCATGATACCTTCCATATTTCCAATATTTCTTAGAATCCAAAGACCTTTAGATGACCTAAAATAACCACACACATACATTGGAAACAAAATAACAAATATAAGGGACCTGTCATGTTTGTACTAACATCTAGCCTAGAACTAGACCCTCTTGAAGGGGATGAATCATAGTTGTACAATGACAATAAAGCTGATTGTTATAAAAGTGTAAAGTATCCTATTCTTAATAGGATCATGGAGCCTCAAGATTATGAATGAAGAGGCCTCAGATTGAATCAAAAAGGAACCATTGAGCCAATTTCCATGACTAAATACAAAAGACCCTATGGACTTGGATTTAAACCACCTGGGGGTGGCCCCACATATCTTATTCAAGTTCCATCACTTATGGCTAGTGATGATGCAGTTGATAGTGAAGTAGAGTCTGATCATAGTCTTATCTTTGATAGCCTAGCCAAGACTAACCTATTTGATAATAATGCCATTTTTACCCTTACCCCAGCCATTTTTCACAACCCATTGTTGTTATACTATCCCCAACTAATAGATTGGGACCAACAAGAATCTAGTTTATCAGTTGACGAGTTTCTTAATGATGAGTCATTATGTGATTTTCTAGGTCTTAGAGACAACATTCTATTGGGAGATCATAAATCAAGATTATCAATTACATTAGATCTTGAAGCCTATTTTAGAGAGTGGGTGAACACCCTTAGCCAAAAGCAAATAAATAGAACATTGAGGTACCAAAGTGTAAACCTCTTTGGGGTGCTTTTTGACCAAGGAAAAAGTAAAGATAAAGGCTAGTCTAGTGGTGAAAACATGTTTCAAGGACCATTAGATAGGGGTTTTCATTATTCTTTAAATTTAGTCCAGGAAACCACCAATGATGAAATTGCCTATGGATCTGAGTTTAGTTTTGCACAAAAAAAAAGTATTTGATTGAATTCTTCAAGAATTTTTGACTATTTTTGTCACATGACTAGATCTCCTATTAGGGGACTCAGACTCATCATGCCTAGGAGATGTTGAAGAGCAAGTCCTAATAGAGGACCCTGATATAGTCTAATAGTTCAAGTGTTTGCCTACTATCCTAGAAGATAGTTCAATCCTTCTAGTTGAAGATATTATAGAGGTAAACATTAAGAATCCATCAGACTTGAAATGGATAAAATTAGGCTTGTCCCTCACCGAGGAAGAATGTGAAGTCTTTACAGCTCTATTGAGAGAATTTGTAGATATCTTTGCATGGGCTTATTCTGACATGCCAGGTTTGGACCCTACCTTGGTTCTACACCACCTTATGGTAAATCTTGACACTAAATTGGTGAAACAAAAGCTACATAATATGCATCTTCACATTTCTATCTTGGTAAAGAAAGAGTTAGAAAATCTTTCAAAAGTAGGATGTATCCAGTCCATCGACTACTCAAAATGGATATCTAATATTGTACCTATTATCAAAAAGCCTAAATAAATCAAAATCTATACTAATTTTTGAGACATAAATAAAGATTTTCCTAAGGATGACTTTCCATTACCTAATATTGACATGATCATTGACTCCATAACGGGTTATGAAATGCTTTCACTCATGGATGGATTTTCAAGATACAATTAGATCAAAATAACACTAAAAGACAAACTTAAAACAAGGTTCACCACTCCATGGGGAACATTTTATTTTTAGGTAATGCCATTTGGTCTTAAGAATGCTAAAGCTATATATCAAAGGGTCATGACTATCATATTCCATGATATGATGCTTGATATTGTTGAAGACTATGTTGATGACATATTAGGAAATTCCAAGACTAGGGATGACCATCCAACAGTGCTATGTAAGATATTTGAAAGATTACAAGAGTAGAAATTTAGACTCAATCTAAATAAATGTGTGTTTATAGTAACCTCATGTAGATTACTTAGCTTCATGTCTCACAGAGGCATTGAAGTTGATCCAGCTAAAGTTCATGCTATAACCAAGATGCCACCACCAACTAATTCAAAGTAACTCCATAGTTTGTAGGGTAAGATACAATCAATCTAATATTTCATCTCTCAGTTAGCAAATAAGTGTCATCCATTTACACATCTTCTAAATAAGGGAGTTGCGTTTCACTAGGATTACCACTGACAAATAGCTTTTCAACAACTCAAGGACTATTTATTTAATCCACCTACTTTGTTACCCTCTATGTCAGGAAGGTCATTCTTATTGCATCTATTAGCTACTAATAATGCCTTGGGGGCACTTTTGGCTCAACATGATAATAATGGAAAAGATAATGAAGTATAATACTTAAGCCATACCTTGGTCGTGTATAAACACAACTATAAACCTATTGAAAAAGCTTGTCTAGCCATGGTCTTCATAGCTCAAAATTTGTGCCATTGCATGTTGAACAATAAGACCATGGTCATTTCAAAATTAGATCTACTTAATTATCTACTATCTAAAATAGCTTTACAAGGTAGAATGGCTAAATGGATCATAATTTTTAGTGATTTTGACATAGAGTATGTCAATCATAAGGCAATCAAAGGATAGGTCCTTGCAGATCAACTTGTTAAAGCACCCCTTGCAGACATAAAGCCACTCATATTTCATTTTTTTGATGAATCCATAATGACCATTATTGACACACCTCTTGAGGAAAAACATTAGAAGCTATATTTTGATGGTTCATTTATTGCACATGGATTGGGGGTAGGCCTCTTATTTATTACACCATAGGGGGATCTAATCCCTAAATCATTTAGAATTGGTTTTCTTTGTACAAATAAAATGACTAAATATGAAGCACTGGTCACAAGACTACGATAGGTAGTACACTGGAACATATCTCATCTCCAAGTTTATGGTGATTCTTAATTAATCATCAATTAAGTCACAAACCATTTCCAAACCAAAGATGACAAGCTAATTCCATATAAGGATATGGTCGATACCCTAAAAAATAAATTTCAAATATCTAATTTGAGCATATACTAAGGGCTAGTAATATAACTATAGATGTCATGGCTACTATCGGCTCTTTGATTCAACAAACAAACAAAGTTGGAGAATATTAGTTCCTTGTTGAGAATTTGTTCGCATCAACTCATGAACCTTCAACCGTTGCAATGATTTGTGATATTATTGGTCCTAATTCTATCTAGTACTTAGACCTTTATAACTACCTTCATGACCAAGTTATACCACCTAACCTATCTCAAAAAAAAATTAAAGCCTTTATCCATCACTCCACTCATTATACTCTACTTGGATCCACCCTTTACCATTATAGTTTTGATATAACTTTGCTTCATTATTTAACTTTGGTAGATTTTACACTAGCATTAAGAGAAGTTCATGAAGGGGTATGTGGAGCTCATTCTAATGGGTCAGTCCTATCCAAAAATATTTTACGTACTGGCTATTATTGGCCTACAATGGACGTAGATGCAGCTACATACGTAAAAAAGTGTGACAAATGTCAATGGCATGCTAATGTAATTCATGCTTTAGAACAAAATCTAAAATTGATGTTGATAGCATGGCCATTTTCTACATGAGGACTTGAACTCATTCGGAAGATCAACCCCACTTCATCTGATAGCCATAAACATATCCTTACCACCACTGAGTATTTCACTGAGTTAAATCTATACCCCTCACTTATGTGACTGGAAAGCAAATTTCCATGTTCATCTTCAAGAATCTCATTTGATGCTATGGTATCCCCTTTGACATTATATTTCATAATGGAGGATCATTCAAGAACAAGGATGTTGACAAAATATGTACTAAATATAACATCACACATCATTTTTCTATGGAATATTACCCTCAAGGTAATGGCCAGGCTGAAGCAACTAACAAAATCATTTTCAATATTCTCAAAAATATTCTTAATGATGTCAATCATGATTGGAACATATAGATATTACTTACCCTTTGAGCATATTTTACCAATCATCATACTCCCATATGATCCACTCCATACTCACTTGTTTATGGTACTGAATCCATCCTTCCCATTGAGGTTGAATTACCTTCACTACACATATCTTTCAGGCATGCACTAGATGATTATAACTACCTTGTAGCCCACCTGCAAGAGCTAGACCTACTTGATGAAAAATACATAGATACGCTAAAAAATATTTAGGCACATTAGAATTGACTCAAAGGCCACTACAATTGGCATGTCAAGTATAGAAAATTTGAACTTGGTAATCTTGTTCTTAAAGATAACCAAAATAATACCATGACTGAGAAGAAGCATAAAGGTAAATTCAAACCAAACTAGATAGGGCATTTCATCATTACTATAGATTATGGATCAGGAGTAGACAAGCTTGCCACACCAAACAAAGATGAAATTCTTGAGCTGATGAATACTATTCACCTTAACTAGTACTATGCTTGAGTGATCGGGTGAATTATCTATAAAGACTATTTCAATTGTGCCATTTTATCAATATTATTCTTTGTAAAAATATCATTCTTATCTCTCCTCTTAGCCTTATCCACTTTACCATTCTGATCTATCAACCAAACATGTTCTAAATCCTAGCCTATTTGACCTTGGTTTCACTATTGGTTGCACCTTTTTAGCACCAAGGAATATGATCAATTTTATTAATTATTTCAAGTAATTTCGATAGAGATTGTATTTTGGAGTAGTATGATAGAAGTTTTGGAAGTTGCATCTTGCATTTGTTGTTCCTTTCTTATTATCAATATTTCTACTAATTATAATCACCTTTGTAAAAATTAGTACCATTGATCTATGCCATTATGTCCTAGTTATAACCACCTATGGGAAAACTAGGGGCAACATTTGTTTATTGAGCCTTGACATACCAACTTGCCATTTCCTATGCCATAGTATGCCTTTTTACCAATTATGCCTATTTTTTTTGAATTGATAGCTATGCTAGTCAGTTTCCTTTGCTATAAGGGTAGAACTACAGTGACTTGAGGTCCTACTTTGGGACTATGTAGGTAGCACTTGATACTTGTTGAGGCTGGTTCAGTCACCCTTTCTAGCCACGCTCTCACCATTTTGTGAGAAACCTAAGTTTGAATGCTCTCACCATTTTATGAGAAACCTAAGCCACACTCTCACCATTTTACAAGTAACCTAAGCCACACTCTCTCTATTTTATGAGAAACCTAAGCCACATTCTCACCATTTTTCAAGCAACCTAAGTTTGAATGCTCTTGCCATTTTATGAGCAACCTAAGCCATGATCTTGCCATTTTGTGAGTAACCTAAGTTTGGATGCTCTCACCATTCTTTGAGTAACCTAAGCCATTATCTCACCATTTTACAAGCTTGAACCATTTAGTGTCTTATCATTTTTGATTGAGTTGAGATACTTCAAAAATTCCAAATTTTGTTGTAAAATTGTTAGAAAAAACCAAAAACACTGACCACTTCTTCACCTTAAGGATTCTGGGAACCCTTACTAAATTGTAAGTAAAATACTTTTTACTTAGTTTCCCCATACTTTTTGGCCTTTTATCTCATGAACTTGCCATTTTTCAAGACCATTCCTATTCTTCTATCACATCCATTCTATTTGTTTTCATTAGTTATCACCTTCTTCCCATTCCTTGGGAGAACTACATTTGGCCTAAAGTTTTTTTATTAGATATTACATCCATATAACTATGTAGGTAGCATCCACTTACCTAGTGCATATGGAGATAGCTTAGCCACCCCCTTCCTTTTCTTTTATTCCCCCATTTTGTTTGTTTGTTAAGTTGTTACCTATTTTCTAGGGGCAATGTTCATATGGTTTTTATTACATTGTTTGTTTGTCTCTATTTATTTTATTTGTTTGTCTACATTTTTTTTACTTTCAACACTATTACCTTGATTAAATTTATGTGTATTCATTATCTTATTCCTTTCCCACACTTATACTCAAATCCATCCATATTCATATGTTTACATTGTCATCATGGTTTCTATCTTTAGTGCATTGTTTTATATTAAATATTAGATTATAGGATTCAATACTCATGCATATTTCAGCCAAGTCCTCATGATGTTATACCATGATGCCTATCAACATGTGCTAAAATGAACCTCAGCTTCAATAATTCTATTCATCAATGGAAACATCAACATCTCTCTGGCACCAACATCCTAATTCACTCCCAATCATATCCCAAATAGAGTAATTAACCATGAAAGAATTTCAATCTTTATTAGTTAAAATGAGCATCTCCCTACTAGTAGGTTATTCCAATTCATCCTTACCCTCTGTGATTTAGTTACCCTCATCATTAACTGATCAATCATATTTTCCATAATTGGGGTCCAATGATTATAACCGCCTATGGGCAAATCATTGCACACCATCCCACCTACATTTCTTAATGATTATAACCTCCTTTGGGGAAATTATTGTGTTTTCACCACTTTACATTTTACATCCATATAGGGGCATGTTGTTATCTTATTTTTTTATCCTAACTGGGGTAGCTCTATCTTCTCAATGATTATAACTACCTTCAGGCAAATCATTGTGTTATCATACCATGTTGCCACTATCGGGGTATAATACTTATAACTGCCTTTGGGAAAACCATTTTACACCATTCCACTTGCATTCTCAGTGATTTTAAATAATTTTTAAATATAATTATGTTCTCCTCCCATCATTTCCATTTTCTTTGGTCCCCTCATCTCCATTCTTTCTTTCAAGGGACTACTTGCTGACCTTTCTTTGTGCCAACCATTCCCTCGAGGGGGCATCATATAGTTAGTTTATCATCATTGCAATTATAGGAATACAAGACCTTTTAATTATTTAAAAATACATTTCTATGCTTATATCTTTGAATTCCTTCTCAAATAGGGGAAAACTATAGACACCTAAATCTAGCCACCAATAACTTCCAACTAGGCTTTTGAATAATTTCTTACTAAAGTGCACAATTTGGCTTAAAAAAACTAAATCATATTAAATAAGTTGAAATTGATAAATTCAAGTGCTTATTTTGGCTATAGTATCATTAAATGGGGTAATGCAATTTATGGGCCAACTAACTTTGATCAAATCATTTTGAGTCAAAATGTCAATTTTACACTAGGGTGCTTTAGATTGCTCTTTCATATTAAATATCTTACAAAAGACACATGCATTTGTTATTTTATGTTGGAAACATCCTAAAAAGGATAAAAAATATAATACATTTGACATTGACTTCCAATTCTAATCCAGTCAAATTTTGGACCAATAATAAGGCATTATGATCAATTTGAGTAATTTGTGCACAAAGTGCTTAATCATGCTTAAGAGCTAGTTAAACCAAATTAGAGCCTAATTAAGAATTCCATGGAAAATTGTTGAATACTTGTTTTTAGAAATGAATATTAAATATCTACATCATCAAGTGACCTCATTTATTGGGAAGACATCCCTAGGCCATAAATGCCACAAATATCAAGATTAATGCCTCCCATGCCTCATCAAAGCCCTTTCATGCCTCTTAATTATTCCTCTATCCCAAATATTGATGAGCCTATTTATGAATTTTAATTGAAAAATTGGATTAATCCTTAGCTACACATATCAATCCTGAGATGGATGGTTTAGGTTGATTCTACCCATTTACAAAAATCTATAAATAGGAGGCCTTGCCACATGAAAAAGGAGCTTAACTTGTGCAAAGTTATAATGCTTAATTATTTCTAAACCCTCATGCCAATTAGCGTTATTATTCCTAAATATTGAGCCAATCCAATTGAATCCAAATGCAAGGTACCAAAGAGAGATGAAGGTAGCCAAGATTCCATTGATGCAGATTTAATGAGCACAAACCAAGCAATCCACTACAATAAGCACTTTGGAGAACCCAAGGAAGGTAAAAGAAGTTTTATTTTGCATTTTAGTTATGTGTTGCATTCATGTTTGTTAACTAAGCTCTCCCTAGTATGCTAATTAGTGTGTTTTTATCATTTTTTTTGCATTTTTGGACTAACACAATACTAATCACCTCTCTTGAGTAAAATTCCTAGTTCACAAAGCCTCCAAATATTCATAAGGCTGAAAATCTCCATTGATGGTAACCTCTATGCCTGAGTGAGAGAACTTGAGACACTGGTGCAATGTTGATAGGATTTCATGAATCTCATATATCTAAGGTCTACCCAAAAGCAAATTATAAGATAGGTTGAGGTCTAACACATGGCAAAGTGTATCGTGGATCAAGGGACTAATTATAATTGTAAATCTAATGGTGCCTTGTGAGTGTAGGCCTTGATAGTAATTATTTTTGGGTGCAGATTGGTTGTTATGTATCTAAGATGCTTGATGAGATTTAGAGACACAATATTCAAGACTAATCCATTGTTTATGAGGACATGTTTGACTTTGTGTTGCATGATGACAACTTCAATATATAGGGGATTGTTATGAAAAGGGCCAAGGGATGACATAATGCTTTGGTCAAAGGTCAAATATTGGCTTGGGGCTAGATGTCTAACCAAATATTGGAATTTGTTGGGGGGGTATGTTGTTTGGTACTTGGGAGTGGCCAAGGAGCTTTGTTAAGATGTTTTTGTAGATATTAGACATACACAAAAAATCTAGAATGGATATTTGTGTGGGTGTATTTTGAATTTTTTCTATAATGTCATATGGATTTTCCTTAATAATGGTATATGGATTATTCCTAGCTAGTAAAATGGGTTGGATGGGTTTTTTGGTAGGGGGTTGTGGGCCAAGAATGGTAATATTTGATTTATGAGTTATGATTACATAATCAAGATTAGATACATGACCATTATTACTATAAAATGATGATGGAGGTGGGCCAAGTAGGATAAATCTCAATTACTGGTACACTTGGTTGTGGTCATAGGGCAATGATGAGTTATTAGTATAAGGTCACAAAATAGTAATCCCTAGTTTTTGTTACACTTGTTTACAATCTTAGGTCAAGGAAGGATTACTATCATAGGTGGATTCATTGGAATTATTTGGAAATAGTCTTGTTATGTTAGCACTCAATCTAGGATTAATGGTGATGGTGGAAATGCAACTTCTTGTAATATATCTTAAAACTTTGGTGTAGTCATGTATAATTATGTGGTAAGTCTATTGGTTATTGGAATCAGTTTGGCCTTAGTTCCTCCTATTTGATTGATGTTGTTTTTATTTCTACTAATATTGTTTTTGTTGTCACAACTATTGATATTGTTGTTGCTATTGTTATATCCTTTATTATTATTATTATTATTATTATTATTATTATTATTATTATTATTATTATTATTATTATTATTATTATTATTATTATAATATAGAAAAAAAGAGTTTTGGTAGATACCTAGGTTTTGATTGGATGTAGATGCTCTATTATCCAATGTAATCTCCCCATTTTCAAACATGTTTTTGATGAGGTGTTTGATCTACACATAATGAGGTAGATTATGTCTATTAACATGATGGTATTAATATAACTCATTATCTCTACACTAGTTTGGATACATAATACCCTTAGGATAATGCATTAGAATTGGCCAACTAATCATATTGGCTATGGCCAGCTTACAAAACATGAAATCTATAGGTTATCCAAGATCACTAAAAACTCAATGATTAGGGGAATTTATTCTCGGAGGAAGGGTTTACAAAGGTAGTGGTTTATATGTTTGTTGAGCTAGTCTAGGTTACAGTGAAGGATTCACTTGTTATATAGGTTGTTGATGAGGAGTAAGCTACATTTGTGGCATAGTTTGAGTAGATGGTGTTTTCACCATTTGGACATAATGTGACTCAGTTACTCCATTTACAACAACATTATTTATATGGTTTAATTTATTGGATTTATCATAGTTAATAGCTTGGGCTAGTGCTAATGCTTGAACTTGGACTTAGTTTTAGTTTTGATTTTAGCATGTGCTCTAGTTTTGGTTCTAATTTTGATTTGAAGAGGTGAGCTTGATAATCCCTTTGTTAATAAGGGCCTTTTAAATTACAAAACATTTGTTGATGATCTCTTTGAAGGTATGCACACATTGAATCTACAGATGATAAGATATCTCACTATGCAATTTTTTTGTAAACACATCAACCAATTATTTGTTTGGTAAACTAAGTGAAATGACTAGAAATTGCTCTCCATCACTGTAGATAACTTGCAAAACTTTCACCATATGTCTACTTGGCCTGAGTCAAATATACCAACAAAATATCATGTTTGAGATCAAAGGAGAAATGTTGCATCAATTTGTCTAAGAGGTCATCAAAATTAGATACTGAATTCTTTGGCAATTTTAGGAACCACTCCAAAGCCTAACCTACTAGACTTCAAGGAAACAAAAGGAGGAGATAAATGTCAGTATAATCCACTAGTTGGTAAGGAATAAATAATTGTATTAAATGAGCCTTAGGGTCTCCTTTACCCTTGTATTTATTAGACTTTAATGGTTCATACCCTAGATAAACTGGTATCTATATATACTCCATGTTGAATGGGTATGAGCACACATTGTCTAACTTAAACTTATTGGTCTACTTTACTGCTTGAATGCCAACAATTACATCCTTCATTTGCTACAATTTTTTGTGCTAATAAAATAGATGGAACATGTGACTAAGGCTATGGCTAGGAGGTTAAAGGTGGATTACATTGGCTAGGGTATAATGGAGGAATGGTTTATTGTAGAATGTTGGTATGGTGAGTGAACCGACCAAGAATATGAATCCATAGATTGGGATGTGGTTGTTGAAATTACATACATTATGGTATGATATTTTGGTTTGGATTTAATATGTAGGTTATGATGGAAGGATATAGATTGGCTAAAGTAATATGCGTACTAAGGTTGAGTAGAGATTTGATGCTGATTAGTCAAACCTAGTTGAAAAAGGAAAACTTGTAGTGGACCATTGCCCTATCATTGGATTTATGGCATGTTTTGAATGAAAGAAAATTATTGCCTTATTGGTACTTATTGGACAATAATACCTCTTTGTTTTGCAAACACTGGTTGTGAGGTAGACATTTGTTGGATGTTTAGTATTTATATTTAACCAATGGACATTCATTATTGATTAGATAATGTTTATGATTGTATAGGTATGTTGGCATGTGATTCTTGAGGTGTACTTGTCACTACTTGTCGAGGTGGAACATTTATTTCCTATTATTGAGGTGGCATAATATTCTACCTCTATTTTATGGGTTTATTAGATTTTACCTATTTTTTTGGGATGTTAGTCATCACCTATTGAGGTGGAGTAACATTCATCACTTTTTATTGAGGCAAGACACTAGTTGGTGCTTGATTACTTAACCCTTGTGATTATGTGCTTGAAGAGGTAGTTGGTTGAGGATTAGAGGTAACTTACTATGGTTGAGACCTAAATTTCCTTCCCCATGATATTGTGAACCAATCATGGTATTAACTAAAGGCACTTGTTATTCTGACTATTTATTGGTGTAGTTAAACCACTTTGCCCTAGATTTGAAGACACTTGCATGTTATCCACCATATTTGGCATATTATTATGCATAGAAGTACTAGTTAATTCCTTAATATATGGGACATTGTACATGTCACTAACTTAATCACTTTATGAAAATGGTTCTATACCTATTTTATCTTAACCTCTCAATTCCATTAATGCTCCCATTGAAGGATCTAACTCTATGAGTGGAGCATTGACATGGTCATGTTATTAAAATTGTGTGTTGTATTAAAATATGTTTGATATGCTTATTACATTTGTAAAAAATGTTACTCCATGAGGCCCATTCATTTTACAAACATATTTGGGTCTTGATACGATATCAACATGAGATATTGAGGATTACTAGTAGAGGCCTATTCAATGGTTTAAGTATAAGGTAGGTTTAAAGGCATTCTAACTAGACTTGGTAAATTTTCATGGGGGAAGTCTAATGGAAAATTAGACCTTACCTCTATGTATCTAACTAAAAACTCATCCTTATTTTCAAGAAAGTGATGATCTAAAAAATAAAGACCATATATCTATGGCATATTAATGTAATACATTTGTTGTTAAACTTGTTCTACAACCAATGGTATGCTAACAATATACTATGCAGTTTGATCTTGTTCTTGATCTAAATATGGAGGATTTTTAACCAAATAATGGGCTAATAGATCTTGAATTTGTACCCCATATTGATTAGTGTAAGGAGGATAAGGATATGTCTCACAAACCACATCATCGTCATAGGGGTCTTGAATAAAGTCATCTTATGAGACCATGGTATCATAACCTAGATTGTACATGGATCCACTATGACTGTAATGATACATATCCAACTCAATGTGTAGACAATATAAATTTGTACCCTATATATGATTAATTAGGTGTTTTGGGCCCTTATTTTTATTTAATCTCCTAAATAATCCCTATTCTAAGATTTAGTATATTTACCTTTGATAACTTTGTAACTTGCATTTATTATTACCTTTCTACCCTCCCTAACCTCCTAAATCCATTAATAACCTAGGGAATATACCTCTTAACCCCTTTACCCTGGATAATTTCATTACCAATAACCTCACCCTCAATAAAGCCAATTTTACCCCGTGGTTGGAACAAACCTATAAATTTGGGTCAATTGGCATTGATTCACTCATGATAAGTGTCGATTCTTTAGATAGACATCAATCCATAAATACCTAGCCAAACTTTAGCTTCTAGACCTAGAAAATATAAACCTCAAATTGTTGCTAGATTTCTTGGAGAATTAAGGATGTCCTTAATGACACTCTGCCAAATTTTTTTTGCATTTAATCTGCATCCTTTGTCACAAGCCTGAGAAATTGCTTACATTTTTGAAGGAGAATTTCATTTTATTTATAAATGGATTGAAGGTAAGTAATGTTATTTATTTATGTCATTTTATATCAAGTTTTTTGATTTTATTTGCTTATTCAGTCTTTAGAATATTATCCATATCCCTCAATATTCAGATTTTAGCTTGTCTTCTAATCTATCCAATCTATTCTCTATTTTAATTAAGCTCAATTACAGAGAGAATCAAAGTTAATTCATTCTAAATTGACATAAATTATATAGATCATCACTAATTGTATCATGATCAACATCAATCCACTGTGTTTAATTTTTAGAACCTGAGACCTTAATCTTAGAACCTTGTTTGCAATTCTTACTAATTTTTTATTATTTTGATTATGGACTTTGTATGTAGATGACTCTACCAGGCATAATAAATTACATAATCAATATCATAGATATTATCATAGTATCCCAACCCCTATTTGTTGATCAGAGTGATATATATTTTAAGATAGCTCTCTATATTATTGTTTATTCTCCCTCTTTTAAAGCCACTGCTAACTAATTAGATGTCATACAGGATGATGTAAATGCTACCATGGCTTATTGGGATAAATATTATGCTTATATTGATAGCTTAAATGAGGATTAAATCTTAATTATCATTATTATCATATCTTTTATCTATTATAATTTCATATGTTGTTTATCCACTTGATTGTGTAAACAAGTGAGCTGACATGCATTTGAGGCAGCTCACAACTTCCCAAGATTGGTTTTTGACCAAGAAACTCACCCAATTATCTATTAATCTATTTTTCTCCAAGTGTTTACATGTGTGCATGTTATTATTCCCAGCCAAAAAGAAGCTCTCACAATCACTAGATTTGAAATTAGTACATAACATCTCCTAATCTACAAGTATTCCCCATAAACCTTAATTTCATTTGATTTTTTAGTAAGTAATTTTAAATTAAAAGAAAAATGAAAAAAAATACTATAACATTCTATCACTCCTAGTGGGACCTCTAAGGTCTCACTTTTATTATTAAAATTCATTTTGAATTTATGTATATTTCTCTCCCTTTCTCTTGTTTTATTGTCTTCATTCAAAGAAAATCCAAAATTATTTGTTTTTTCCTTTCTAAAGGCTAAATAGATTTGCATCCATTTTTTATTGCTTAGGTAATTCATATTTAATAATATAAGTAGTTAAATTTATCGTATTCATCACTTCTCTTACACATAGACCAAACCACTTGCATAACAAACTCATCAAACATTGACATAAAGGAACCGACTAGGATTTCATTACCTAGTGATAACCTTTTTCCCAGTTATCCCACTTGGATTTCACCACCAAGGGGAGAACTAAATTAGTACTGTGACTGAGTATAGAACTTGATTTTTTGATAAATACTAGCCAATCACACAATACCCTTACACTATAATGTTTGAAGTGAGGGGGTAGACCACAATACCAAACCAAGTATCGATTCTAGTATAGAAATATCTTTGAGCCTAAACAAACCTGAAACCATCCTTAGATTACCACTTCTTAGGACCCTTGATAACCTTTTATTTTCTTTTATCAAAATTTAAATTTAAAATTTAAAAACATTTTAGGTACATCTTTAGTTTGTGTTTCTTTTCCTCTTCACTAAAATATGAGATAATCAAAAAAGAACTTTTGTGTGCTTTTTGATTTTATGTATTGATTTTTCCTTTATCATTATATGGTTTTGACATGACATTAGTCATAAAATAAAATTGAACCTCCAACATCATCCTCATCCATGGAAAATTCTCCTAGTCATCCTACTTCCCCTAAGTCCATAGGGGAAGGTATTCCTCAGTATTATACCCAGGGTGATCCTGAATTTACCACTATACTAGATAGCAACCCCATTGCACTTAACCAATATCTTAGTTCTTGAGCCATATGCATCCCACTTTCTCCCCATACATAATTTTATAGTAACCCTTATGGCATGATTTTAGAGGAAGGTGAAGGGTTTGCCACCACTATGGTGTCTAGTTTAACACAAACACTATGCAACCCATAACAAGCCTCCCCCAACTAGTTCTTACACAAAGACTATCCAACCCTTAGTAAATATACCTTTGGTGATGTCTAGTGTTCCATCCCCTACTACTAACCAAAGCTATAATATTACCATGCTTCAACCTATATCCACTCATCCTATTACCATGGTGCTTCAAAACCTAGTCATCTCAATCCCAACAACCCTTCCACCAATCCAAACTAGTGTACCTTTAAGTACCCAAAATCAACCTTTATAATAAGCCCCTGTAAGTCAACCACCTCAATAATATATCCCCTTGAATACCCAATATATAACACTTACACAACCTATTAGGTCTACTTATATCCCCTTAAAATCCCCATAATATGTGGTGGCCTCTCAACCAATCATAACCATATAAGTTGGTTATCCTTTATCCCATCCTTTTTCCACTCAGCTTCCTACGCATAAACTCCAAAAATAGAACATTTTGGGAGGTATCCCTTAATACAAAACCAAACTATACTTCATGAGTATCCTTATGAACAAGATGGCCAATTTGGATGCCTTTGCCTCTGGGTAGAATAATGTGCTCACTTATGATCAAATCTATAATGAACCTATTAACCTAGTAGTTCCTATTAGGCTTTATCCTCTATAGTGGGAAATTTCGAAGTTTAAAAAGTTTAAAAATAAGGAGGATCCACAAAAATACCTTCAAAAATTTAGGCATGATTGATACCTTATAGCACATGATGATGCAATTCTTCTTAGGACCTTTCCTATGTCACTAGTTAGACTTGCCCTAGATTTGTATAGCTCAATTCCTTAGAATTCCCTATACTCCTTTGGGAATATATCCCAAATTTTCTTAGAGAAATTTTCTATCAATATCAAAATAAAAGTCACTATCCCTGAACTCTATGCCATTTGAAAGTTTTATGATGAATCTATCACTAAATTTATGGCTAGATGGAGGAGTCCCACAAATCAACTCACCTTTTCCCTTTCACAACCTAAGCTAATTAAATTATTCATGAAATCATGTGGTAAATGTGATCTATGAATTTTCCTCAAGAGAGGATGGTTAGTATGGTGGTAGTTCCAAAATGAAAACAAAATGAAATAAACACACTAATAACATAACATCTCTAGGCCTAGACACTAGGGAGACCTTAGTTAACAAAAGTAAATGATATAAATAACTAAACATCAAGGAATAAAGCACAATAATTACTTCACCTTCCTTGGATGCTCCAAATGCCTTTGTAATGGTGGCTTGCTTGGCTTGTGCTCATGAAGTCCTTGGCAGTAGAAGCTTGGCTACCTCCATCTCTCCTTGGCACCTTTGGATTGTAGCTTGGCTTAGATTGGAATCAATTTGGCATGGTAACAATAGTTTTAATGACTCCTTGAAGATATTTTTGCATTATAACTTTGCACAAAAATAGCTTAGAAATGATGTTGTGAGGCCTCCTATTTATAGATTTTTAGATTTGATCAGAATCAACCTTAACCATCCATCTCAAGATTGAGATGTGTGGTTTAGGATTAATTCAATTTTTGGAATTAAGTTTGTAATTATCCTCATCATGGCATTGGGAGAATTTTAAATTAAGAGGCATGGAGGGCATGATGGAAGGCATTGATGAGGCATGAATCCTGATATTTATGGCATTTATGGCCTAGAGATGTCTTCCCAAGAAAATGAGGTCACTTTATGATGTAGACATTCCATATTATTTTCAAAAAATAAGTTTTTAACAATTTTCCATGGAATTTTTTATTGTGCCTTGATTTAGGTTAATTAGCTCTTAAGCATGATTAAGCACTTTGTCCACAAATTACTCAAATTGATTAGAATGCCCTGTTATTGGTCCTAAATTTGATTGGATTAGAATTAGAAGTCCACATAAAATGATTGGAACCATATTCCATTTAAGATGTTTCCAACAACAAATAATAAAAGCACGTGTCTTGTGAAAGAGGTTTGATAGGGAAGACCAATCTAGAGCACCCAAGTGCAAATTTGGCATTTTGACTCAAAATAAACTGATCAAAGTTAGCTAGCCCATAAATTACATTGCCCCATTTAGGAATAACCTGGCCAAAATCTGCACTTGAATATGTTAGTTTCATATCATTTATCATGTTTTAGTATTTTGAGGCCAAATTATGCATTTTAGGTGGAAAATAGCCAAAACCCTGATTGGAAGTTATCAGTGACCAATTTTAGGTGTCTACAATTTGCCCCTATTTGGGAAGACATTAAAATCTATAAGCATAATAACATCTTCTCAAAGAATGAAAAGGTCCTGTATGTCTACAATTGCAATGATGATAAACTAACTATATGATGCACCTTTGAGGGAATAGCTAGGACAAGGAGGTCAGAAAATGGTCCCTCAAAAAGAAATAAATGAAACAAGAGGACCAAAGATAGTAAATATGATGGGGGTGAAAACATAATGATATTTAAAAAGTATTCAAAATCATTAAGAATGTAATTGGGACAGTACAAATGGTTTTCCCAAAGGTGGTTATAAGCATTGTACCCTGATAGTGACAACATGGTATGATAACACAATGATTTGCCCAAAAGTAGGTATAATCATTGAGAAGATGGATCTACCCCAATTAAGATAGAAAAACAAGATAATAACATGCCCCTACATGGGTAGAAAAAGTAAAATGGTGACAACACAATGATTTGCCCAAAGGCAGTTATAATCATTAAGAAATACAGGTGGGATGGTGTGCAATGATTTGCCCATAGGCAGTTATAATCATTAGACTCTAATTATGGAAAACATGATAAACTTGGTCGAGGATGATGATAACTTAACATAGAGGGTAATGATGAATTAGAACAACCTACTAATTGGGAGATGCTCATCTAACCTAATAAAGATTGAAATTATTTCATGGTTAATTACTCTATTTGGGATATGATTGGGAGTGAATCACGATGTCGATGATAAAGAGATTTTACCATTGCTAAATAGACTTCATGAAGCTGAGGTTTGTTGTAGCACGTATCAGTAGGCATAATGGTATAACATCATGAGGAATTAGCCAAAATATGCATGAGGATTGACTTCCATAATCTAATACTCAATAGAAAACAATGCACCAATGATAAAAACCATGATGACAATGTAAACATATGAATAGGGATGGATTCAAGTGTAAGTGTGGACAAGGAATCACCCAATGAAAAATATAAACTAAATCAAGGAAACAGTGTTGAAAGCAAACAAATAGATAGACAAACAAATAAAAATAGTAGAAATAAACAAATGAACAATGCAATAGAAACCCTACAAACATTTCCCCTAGAATATAGGAAACAACTTAAAAATGAACTAAATAGGGGAATAGAAGAAAAGGAAGGGGGTGGCTAAGTTATCTCCATATTCACTAAGCAAGTGGGCACTGCCTACATAGTTCCATGGTCCAATAAAAAAACTTTAGGCCAAATGTAGTTCTCCTAGGGAATGAGAAGAAAAATGATAATTGGTGAAAAAAATAGAATGGACATGATAGAAGAATAGGAATGGTCTTGAAAAATGGCAAGTGAATGAGATAAAATGCCAAAAATGATGGGGAAACTAAATGACAAGTGATGTGCTTGTAACTTATTAAGGGTTCCCAAAATCCTTAAGGCAAAGAAGTGGTTAATATTTGTATTCTTTTCTAAAAATTTTCAAATGTTTTTGGAAGTGTTTTGGAGTGTCACAACTCAATCAAGAATGACAAGACACTAAAATGGTTCAAGCTCAAAAAATAGAGTGAGCATTTAAACTAAGGTTACTCATAAAATGATGAGAGCATGGCTTAGGTTGCTTGTAAAATAATGAGAGTGTGGCTTAGGTTGCTCACAAAATGGTGAGAACATGGCTTAGGTTGCTTGTAAAATGATGAGAGCGTGGTTTAGGTTGCTCACAAAATGGTGAGAACATGGCTTAGGTTTCTCACAAAATAGTGAGAGAATGGCTTAGGGTGATTGAGTTGACCTCAACAAGTATTTATCACTACCTACATAGTCCCAAATTAGGACCTCAAGTCATTGTGTTATGTCATTACAATGGAGGAACTTGACTAGTGTGGTATCCAATTCAAACAAAATAGGCATAGTTGGTAAAAATGCATAGCATGGCACAAGAAGTGGTAAGTTGGTACATCAAGGTTTAATGTTTCCCCTAGTTTACCTATAGGTAGTTATAACTAAGACACAATGACATAGATCAAAGGTACTAATTTTCCCAAAGGCAGTTATAATTAGTAGCAAGACTGGTGGTAAAAAAGGAATAATAAAAGAAGGATGCAACTACCAAAACTTCTATCAAAATGTCCCAAAATATGATCTCTATCTGAAGTTCTTGAACCAACTGATGAAAGTGATCATATACCTCAGTGCTAAAATTGTGTAATGAATGACAAAAACCAAGGTCAAACTAGCTAGGCTTTTAGAACACACTAGGTCGATAGGTCAAAAGTAGAAAGTGGATATGGCAAAGAGGACAGATAAGGATGGTATGTGTTCAAACAAGAATAGTGAGAAAAAGGCATAACTGAAATGGTCCTTATAGATAATACACCTTAGACCTTAAGCATAGTACCGCTTGAGATGAATAATATTCATTGGCTCTAGAAGTTCTCTATTTGGTGTGGAAAGCCTATATGCTCTTGATCCATAACTTGTAGTGATGATGAAAGGCCCTATCCAGTTGGGTTTGAATTTCCATTTATGTTTCTTCTTAACTATGGTATTCTTTAAGAACAAGATCACCAAATTCAAATGTTCTATTCTTAACACACCAATTATAGTGGCCTTTGAGTCAATTTTGATATGCCTGAAGATTATTGAGTGCAACCATGCATTTCTCATCAAGTAGGTCTAGCTCTTGTAGGTGAGCTACTCGATAATCATGATCATCTAGGACATGCTTGAAAGAGATGTGTAGTGAAGGCAATTTGACCTCAATGGGAAGGATGGCTTCAATACCATAAACAAGTATGGAGCGGCTCTTTTGGGGGTATGATGATTGGTATGGTATGCCCAAAGGGTGGGGAATATTTAGAGGTACCAGTCATGACCAACATCATTAAAAATATTTTTGAGAATATTAATAATGGTTTTGTTGGATGCCTCAGCCTGGCCATTACCTTGAGGGTAATATGCTATAGAAAAGTGTTTGTGATGTTGTATTTAGTACATAACTAGTTTACATCTTTGTTCTTGAATGATCTTCTATTATCAGATATATTGTCAGAGGGAATACCATAGCAGTAGATGAGGTGGTTAAAGATGAATTTGGAAATTTGATTTCTAGTCACGTGAGGGGTATAGCTTCAACCCACTTAGTGAAATATTTAGTGGTGGTAAGGATATGTTTATGGCCTTCAGATGAAGCTAGGTTAATCTTAAAAATGAGGTCAAGTCCCCATATATAAAATGGCCATGTTGTCAACATCTATTTTAGATTTTTTATTGGGCATGAATTAGATTAACATGATGTTGACATTTATCACACTTCTTTACATATGCAGTGGCATTTACATCCATTATGGGCCAATAATAACCAGTACGCAAGATCTTTTTGGATAGGACTACCCTACTAGAATGGGCTCTACATACTAATTCATGAACTTATCTTAACACTAATGTAGACTCTACCAAAGTTAAATAATGAAAATGAGTTCCATCAAAACTATGATGGAAATGGGTGGATCCAAGTAGAGTATAATGAGTATAATGATGAATGAAGGCTTTGGTTTGTTTTTGAGATAGGTTAGGTGGTAGAATTTAGTCATGAAGGTATTTGTAAAGGTCTAAGTACTAGATAGAATTTGGACCAACAATATCATAAATCATAGCAACGATTGAAGGTTTATGAGCCAGTGTTGACAACTTTTTGATGAGAAATTGATACTCTCTATCTTTATCTATTTTTTAAATCAATGAGCCAATAGTAGCCATGACATCTATAGTTCTATTACTAGCCCTGGGTATATGCTCAAACTAAATGTTGGAAATTTGTTGTTTAAGAGTGTCGACCATGTCTTTATATGGAACCAACTTATCATTTTTGGTCTAAAAATGATTTATAACCTAATATATGATCAACTTAGAATCACCATAAACTTGGAGATGAAATATATTTCACTACACTACTTGTCAAAGTCCTACAATAAGTGCTTCATAATCGGCCATGTTATTTGTACAAAGAAAGCTGATTCTAAAGGATTTAGGGATTAGATTCCCCTATGGTGTAATAAATAATAGGCCTACCCCTAATCCATGTATAGTGAATGAACCATCAAAGTATAGCTTCTAAGGCTACTCCTCAAGGGGTGTATCAATAATGGTCATGATGGCAAGAAGTTGAAACTTGAGTGGCTCTATGTCCATGAGAGGTGCTTCAACAAGTTGATCTACAATAACTTGTCCCTTAATTGATTTTTGATTAACATAATCTATGTCAAACTCACTAAGAAGTATGATCTATATAGCCATTCTACCTTAGACATATATTTTAGATAGTAGATACTTGAGTGGATCTACCTTTGATATGACCATGGTTTTATTATTCAACATGTAATGACATAGTTTTTGAGCTATGAAAACCATGGCTAGATAAGGTTTTTCAATAGGCACATATTTATGTTCATATATAACCAAGGTACTACTTAAGTAGTATACATCATGATCCTTTCCATTTTCATCATGTTTAGCCAAGAGTGCCCCCAGGGCATGATCAGTAGATGATAGGTATAAAAAAATGGTTTTCCTGGCATAGGAGGTAATAAAATAGGCAGATTGACAAGATAATATTTAAGTTATTAAAAAACTATTTGATAGTGATCATCCCAGTGAAATGTAACTCCTTTCTTCAAAATGTGTGTAAATGGATGACACCTTTTTTCTAACTGAGAGATGAAGCATTGGATGGACTGGATCTTACCCTATAATCTATTGAGTTACTTTAAATTGGTTGGTGTTAGCATCTTAGTTATAGCATGAAATTTAGCTAGATTGAATTCAATACCTCAATGAGACATGATGAAGCCAAGTAATTTACCTAAAGTGACACCAAACACACATTTTTGTGGATTGAGTCTAACTTTGTACTCTTGTAGTCTTTCAAATATCTTATGCAACACTATTGGATGGTTGGCCCTAGTTTTAGATTTTCCTAATATGTCATCGACATAGTCTTTAATAATATCATGCATCATATCATGGAATATGATAGTCATGGATCTTTGATATGTATCTCCCACATTATTAAGGCCAAATGACATCACCTAAAAGAAAAATGTTCCCCATGGAGTGGTGAATGCTATTTTATGTTGATATTTTGATGCTATTATGATGTGATTATATCCTGAAAAGCCATCCATAAGTGAAAGCATTTCATAACCTATCATGGATTTGATGATCATGTCAATATTAGGAAATGGAAAATCATCTTTAGGACAAGCTTTATTGATGTCTTAAAAATCAATACAAATTATGATTCCTTTAGGATTTTTGCTAATAGGTACTACATTAGAGATCCATTTAGAGTAGTTAATGGATCAGATACATCTTGATTCTAAGAGTTTTTCCAACTATTTTTTTTACTAATACAACAATGTGAGGATGCATCTTACGTAGATTTTATTTTACTAGTTTGGTGTCAGGATTAACCATAATGTGGTGCAAAACCAAGGTGGGGTCTAAACCTAGCATGTCAGAATATGCCCATGCAAATATATCTACAAATTCTCTTAATAGAGATGTAAAGACGTCACATTCCTCTTCAATGAGGGATGTGCCTATTTTATCCACTTTAGGTCTGATGAAGTTCCAATGTTTACCTTCATGGTATCTTCGACTAAAAGGGTCGAATTATCTTCTAGGATAGTAGGCAATGACTTGAACTATTGGATTATGTTCTGTTGGGACTTACTTTTCAACTTGTCCTAGGCATGATGAATCTGAGTCTCCTAATGCGAGATCTATCCATGTGACAAAAATAATTATAAATTCTTAAAGAATTTGATCAAATACTTATTGTTTCTCAAAGATAAACTTAGATTCATAGGCAAGTTCATCATTGGTGGTATCCTAATCTAAATTTGAAGAAGAATGAACACCCCCATCTAATGGTGCTTGAATTAGGTTTTCACCACTAGAATGGCCTTTATCTTTACTTTTTCCTTGGTTAAAAAGTGCCTCAAAGAGGTTTTCACTTTGGGACCTCAATGTTTTAATTATTTGTTTTTGGCTAAGGGTGTTCACTCGCTCTCCAAAATAGGCTACAAGATCCATGTGATTAAGAATCTTCATTTGTGATCTCCCAATAGAACATCATCTCTAAGGCCTAAGAAATCATATAATGCCTCATCATTCTAGAACTCGTCAATCGATAGATTAGATTCTTGTTGGTCCCAATCTATCAGTTGGGAATAATATAATGGCAATGGGTTGTGATGAATGATAAGGGTAAGGGTAAAAATGACATTGTTATCAAAAATATTAGTTTTAGCTAGGTCATCAAAAGTGAGGCTATGATTGGACTCTACTTAATTATCGGCATCATCATCACTTGTCACTGGTGATGGAGTTTGAATAAGATATGTGGGGTCACCCCCAGGTGGTTTAAATCCAAGTCCATAAGGTCTTTCATACTTAGTCATGGAAATTGGCTTGATGGTTCCTTTCTAATTTGGTCTGAGGTCTCTTATTTCATAATTATGATGCTTCATGATCCTATTAGGAATAGGATACTTTGCATTTTTATAAAAATAAGCTTGGTTGTCATTATATAACCATGATTCATATCCTTTTAGAGGTTCAGGTTCTAGGCCTGAAGCTGGTATAAATGTGAAAGGTCCCTTATCTTTATTCTTTTATTTCCAATGCATATGTGGGGTGAATTTAGGTTGCCTAAAGGTTTTCAGATTCTGAGGAAGATTGGAAATATGAAACATGTCATGATTCACATACTCTCCTAGTCCATTATTTGAAATGGTGAAATGATTAGAAGCTTTAGGAGATGGCATGTGGGAAAGGGAATCCAAGGTATTAGGATCTATGTAATTATCTAGTGAAGGATCAATAAGTATAGCCTTTCCTTTATCTTGCTTGGAACTTGGATTCATGTCGTATTGATAATTATGGCTTTGAAACTCAGCCTTAAGATGCTTTTAGTGTTAATATGGGTGTAAATCTCTTGGAATATTCACCTCCATCCCTGAGTGAGAAAACTTGATACATTGGTGCAATGTTAATGGGACTACATGAATCTCATGTAACCAAGTCCTGCTTAGAAGTATGTTGTATGATAACTCAAGATCAAGCACATGGTAAAGTGTATCATGGATTAAAGGCCCAATGATAACTGATAAACTAATGGTGCCTTTTGATTCTCTTTCCTAATTATCATAGGCTTTGATAGTTATTATTTTTGACTAGAGATCTATCATTGTGTACCAAAAAGCTTGATGAGCTTGAGAGACACTATATTGAGGCTAGATCCATTGTCTATAAGGACACATTTTAGTTTATGTCATCTTATATAAACTTCTATGTATAATAGATTGTAATGGAGTGGACCAAGGGAAAACATATCACTTTGGTTTAATGTGACTTGTTGGGCTGGAGCTAGGTGTCCAACCAAAGCTTGGAATTTATTAGGAGATATGTCATTAACAATAATGGATTAGGTTTAAAACTCATTCAAGGTGTTCTTTTGGATTATTGACATTTGTAGTAAATCTAAGATAGAAATTTATGCTGGTATCTTCTGTAATTATTCCACAATATCAAACTTCTTATCTTGGTCAGTAGTGAATGGTTTATTTTGAGGCTGAATGGTTGGTTGGATGACATGCAGAGTGGTAGATGGTTGTGGGCCTGGGATAGTAATCTTCAACCTCCAAGTTTTGATTGCATAATCATGATTAAATACTAGACCATTATTGCTAATTATTGTCAAAAATGGTGTGGGACCAAATAAGACAAGTCTTGGTTGTTGGTGCACTTGCATGTGGTCACATGGCAAGAATGAATTGCCACTATAAGATCCAAAAGAGGAAGTCCTAGTTTTTTGGTTTGCTTGTATGCTCTCCTAGGTCAAATAAGGATTATACATGTGATTTGGTTGGATAGTATTCTTTAACAATGGTCTAGGCTAATCAGTGCTTGATATAGGATTAATGGAGATGGTATTAACGCTACCCCCTGCAATATGGCCTATAAACCTATTGTAGTCATATGAAACTACATGGTAGGTTTGTTGGTTGTTACCATTTTGACCTTGGTTTTGTCCATTATTTTATCATTATGGATTATACTACTAATTTTGTTGAGTCTACTAGTTCAGCCTTTGATTTTGATATTGTTGATTTTGTTGCTGCATTAACCATGGTTGTTGTTGTTGCTAATTATTTTGCTATTATTGATTGTTATGTCAGGGAAAAGGGTTTTGATAAATCCCAAAAAAAACCTATATGGAGATAGAACTATCTAAAATCATGGATAAGCACACTCTTCACACACCATAGTCCTTGAATCACCCTATCCAACTATCACATAGAAATTGTAACTCACCCTCCATTTCCATGATTAAATGATAAGAATTTTTTTTTATCCTTGGTCAGTTTGTTTTTTGTTAGACTGAATAGAGGATAAATAAACATTATGAATATACAACTTGTTGGTTAGTTAGAGTAAACCAAAAAAAATCCAATAATGAAAACTTTTGGTCATTATTGGCATCCCTGGTTAGAAATTAGTTTATTAGCTAACCAATGACTAAAATAGATGCCTTGAATATAAAACTAGCTTGTTGATTGTTCAAGGGAAAAAAATTAAAAATAAAATACAATAGAAAATATGAGAAAAAAATAAAAAATATCAACTTCTTGACATTATTCATCAACTCCTAACACCTTCATATCCTTGTAAAACTTATGTAGATATCTTTGTGAGATAATTTTAGCTTACAACTTGATGATATAATTACATCTTAATTTCTACAAGATCTAAAAAAAATGTTATGGTTTCATTCCTAAATGTTACAAGTTTACTTCTATATGTTACAAGTTGCTTGACAAATGACAAATGATGAGAGCCTATGTTACAAGATGATTGTAGATGTTGCAGGCCATTTCTAAAATCTACAATAAGGATGATACCTCTAGTTTAAAGCTAGAAAATATGATTCTTTATAACATATAGTTAACAAAATATGTTAGGGAACTAGTGTATACCCTTAGGGATGTTATAGATCTTCACTCACAATCCTTTATGATTCATATCACTATCTCCTTCATGATACAACACATTTTCCTGACTTAGAAAAATCCATCACTATTAAAATGATGCTTACCATTGAATAATTGGACATGTCATATTTCTAATCAAATACCTCTGAAGGCAAAATAAAAATAATACATGAAGATGATTGACATCAACAACTAGAAAATGTAATTTATGCTTCATGAATGTTGGCATCACTATTGCATAGTAGAATAAATCTAAAAAATTCCACTCTAAATTCCATAATATAAATGATTCATTTAAAATTATTCAAGTTTTCACTCCAACAAATAATACATTATTCACATTGCATCCTACATGGCTACTCCATAGGCTACATGACATAATCCAGTTAGTAACAATAACAAAACTTTTTGAAATGATTAACAAACCAATTTGTATAAATTTAATGATGACATTTTTTTAATTAAATAATAGTGTTTTTTCATTTAAACATTTAAATTTATTTTTCTTGAATGTTTAATTACTAGTCCCAATATTATAGGCTTGATCCAAGAATAAATCTTTCCTTTTAAGCCAACTTGTCACACCAACCTTTTCCACCATAATTTTCATTACATCTAATTATTACATTCATTTCTACACAAATACCATAATTAAGTCATTCACTCAATGACAAGTGACACATCAGTTGTGGGGAGATTTCCATGTCAAGCTATATGATCAAAATTTATAGTACATGTATGTGGAATATCTCATTAAGGCAAGTTGCAGGAAATTAAGTGTGAATTTGAGGGAAACACAAATTTTAATTATGATATATGGGTAATTGATAACCAATATGATAAGGAGATGAACATAAAACATCACCATAATTCACTGCTCACTTGCGACTGAATACATAAAACCACATTTATTACTATAGGAGAAAAGAATTTAGGTGAAAATGGGTAGTGATGTACTCAGATGTGAACCCTTAAATCTCACACCATTGAGGGGAAGAATATATATTTTTGACATATTCCAAAACACAAGATGGATGGACTAATTTGAAAGACTAATGGAGTGTGATTATGTAACTAATAAAGAGTTGGCATAGACTTTGATGAATGATATAGCCACTTTGAGATGGATATGGGTTGAGGTGATTAAATAATTTCTTGAGGAAGTCACATGATTACTGTGAAAAGGATATTTATGGTGGAGGAAAGGTAGTTCTACCATAACAAGATGCGTATTTTTTTTATCAAAGTAGAATAGTTAAAACTATCAAAACAAGGTACACTATGTTTTTTATTTCCCTTGCTTTGATAAGAAGTTTCCCTCTATATCATGAAGTACTTAACCTATGAGGTAAGACATTACATGATATATGAAAACCATTTAAAATTATTGAATCACCTTCGTCATGGAATAAGGGTGAATTTGCCCAATTACAATTGAATATGCTAAGGGATATAGATAAAGAGTACCTTCAAAAGGGAAGACAAAATATTTGTCCGATCACTATTTGATTAAACTGATTGTGAAGAAATGTTATGGATAAGAGACCTAACCTAACTTAGGATTATTTATTATCAATGAAACAACTACCAGATGAATGAAAATAGGAAGTAGATAGTGAACAAAATGAGCAAGTTGTTAAATAAAAAGTAAAGGTTGTTAAAGATCAAGGAGGAAACACATACATGCCTAGGAGTAGAAGAATTAGGAAGTTTATCTTAATAAAATCTTCCTCAAAATCTCAAGGCAAGGTCAAAAAGAGGACTAAATACGTTCCCTCCACATAAGGACCAAGGAAGAAGCAAAATATTTCATCTTCATAGGATTCTAAAAGACAATCTCAGAGGATTATATGTTTAATATAAAAATAACACACCGATATAACCCCTATTATTATCCAAATAGATAGTGAAGGATCATTTGAGAAGGAGGAATACCTTAGTGATCAATATAGCTCTAACCCTTTTAGATTGAGATTATATTCTTTGGATAAATGAAACACTAGGGTATTCCACCAAATTTAGGAAGAGAATAGACAATGGAAGAGTAGTCCACATACAATAAAATGGAAACAAAAGAACAAGATACCCCTATGCATCCAGAACAAAAATAAAAATAGAAAATGTTACAATATATAATTAAAACTAAAACCCTTAAGACATAAATTAGAGAGTTATAAAATAAAGAGAATGGATTAGATGGTGAAAAAAATTGAGAGTAGACATTTTAAAGCCCCTACAATTGAACCTAAAATAAAATAATATCCTATGACTACAAGAATGGTAAAAAAGGCATTTTCATATATTTTCACTTAGATAGATAAGACTTTCTCATCTATTGCCATTTAAATAGAAGGGCTAATTTATGAAGAATTATTCATAAAAATAGATGTTAAGATTTAAACCTTATGGCTCCAATGGCATAATCAATTTAGCCTATTGAAAGATGAAAAAAGTATTTGAAGGAGGTTAAGGAGAATAAGTCATAAATCATAAGACTTATAAGACATGAGTAAGATAATATTATAACTCATAAATTTTAGACTCCCTGCAAGGGTCTATGTTGTGTACCTTGAAGTGCAGTGGGTAAAATTTTAGTTTATGAGAATTTGTTATGATCTTCTCAAAATGGCAAGTGAACCTAGTTCTTTCTTTGAGTTTTATAATAATAACACCTTTGAGGATCAAAATTAGTCATGTGAATTTTATATTCACACTTACGATGTTCTTAATGATATATAATAGAACCCAAACCTATATTTGGGTGATATAATATTGAGATATTTTTATTCTTATCTTACTAATGAGAGGAAAAGATCTAAATAATTGGTAGAGTATCATGAAAAAGAGAAATAACTTACATTAATTATTATAGGGGAGGCTAATAGGGTAGATATAATAGAACAATATTAGATCAAACTGATGAATTAGACAAAGGTAGCTAAAAGAACTAGGAAAAAACAAATTGAGGTTCAAAATATGTACCTAGCTTTGATGACGCAAAAAACCCAAGAATCCTTTAATGCATGATTGGTTAGATGGAGTGATTTTAATCCAAAATTGAAAAATAAAGATCCATTTTCAAGCTATAACTTTAGGGTGCTCTTAATAGAGTCACCAAATATATTGATGTTGTAAGAAGGAAGATGTTAAATTATATTTTGATAACCTACCAACCTCATCTTTTCTAGTTTCCCATTCTTGAGTGGAGAGGAATAGAATTTTTTTATGAAAGAACTAAATAAATAAAATGGAAAGTTATAGAAGATAAATCTATTATTTTCACAAAATGGGGAATAGGTGTATCAAATCTAGTTGATTTATCAGTACTCTACTCCTTTGTACAAAGGTTTAAGTTGCTTGAGTACAAGCAACATTTTTAGGGGGGTTATGACGAGTCAATAAAATTATCCATTTATATACCTATTATAGCCTCTTTTTTTAATTCCCACTACCATTTCCAAGCATATAAATTTGTCTTTTGTACCTTCATTATCAAATAATACTAAATGAATATGATGTGCATCTATTTATGTTTTATGACTAAAACTGATATTTAATGAATAAAGCATGCATCATGTAATTTTATTATTTTTTTATATTTACTATTAATTTGGTATGTTTAGATAGTAGGTACAAATCATAATTTTTAGGGGACACAACCAACCTATAATAATTGGGTAGGTAAGCCCATAACAACTACAAAGTTGATGATTGCAAATCATACAAATCACTGATGAATCCCATATAAACTAAAGATAAAATTATAAAATGTATAATCATCAATAGCATTATTGATAGAGCCCATATAAAAGTCACAACTGGATCAACCCTTAGTAATGGCATAATATTTATCCAAACCTATAACATAACCATAATAGTTAATCATATTACCATATTGATACCCCTACTGACTTATGGTAGTTAGTTGAACTTGAAGATAGTTCCTATGATCTAGAAAGAATAAACTATATGCAATGAGCTAGGAATGACTTTCAAATATCTTGTCTAAAGATCCATACTTAGATAAGGTAAATCAAGTAAAACCCATTGATACTTAATGCCATTGGGATATGACCAATAGATCCACCAAATCTAGGAAGAGGGAACTTAAAACAATATGTCAAGATAAAGGGTTCCAATATTATAATATGTCATCACAATGCAATATCCCTTATTATGTCTCTAATTAAAAATTAATCAAATATCACAATCAAGTAATGTAATTTAAGGGATGGGTTATAAACATATTAAAGTGGTCAAGGAGACATGATAGGAAAATGGGGGCCTAGGCTACCTATGGTGTATAAATGGAAATTTTTAAAAATACTATGGTCACAATAAGTTTAAGTGTAGATATATTTCAAATATGGAGACATACATTGATTAACCAAGTAATTATGTAACTTATATCTATCAAAATGAAAGAGTTAGGATTAGAATATACTTACCTTGAACAAGACATGTTGAGCCTCAATCTATCCCTTAGCCAATAGTGATTTAAAATATATTATTGTGTTTGTGAGGATCTCAATGGATGAATCAATCTCTAGGCTAAAATTAATCCTCATATTGCATCCAAGATTCCATAAGACAAGCATTTCCTTCCAAGACAAGATATAAGTAATAACTCCTCCAAATGAAGACTTAAGGTAGAAGTGTGAGCAATATAAATTGAAAATGATTTTTTCTCTCCATTGGATTGAATTTACAACTTATATTTTTAGTGATGGATGATCCTAATCATCCATAATATTTAGCCAAAAATATTGACCAACTTTATTTAGTCCTAAATGGGTTGACTAACTTCAAACTAGGTTAGCCAAGTTGACCTAGTTATGAAGCATGTGCCCAAAATTTTATAACTACATCAATATGATTGATTTTTGTAGGATGTGTTAAATAAAAATTATACCTACATCAATTTAGCTAACATAGTATGAAAATATAGATCTTGACATAGTTAGAAGATATCGTATATAAGGATCTAGCTTAGGGAATCAAATTTAGGGAAGCTAGAATGGCTATGAGAATGATAGATAAATAACAATGTTTCTTATGAAGCACCATTGGTTTTCCCACCCCTTTCCTGGTGCACCCTTTATGGTGTGAAACTAGATAGATTGAAATTTGACAGATCACTACAAGAGATAACTCATCATTAAATGATAAAGTTTATGCCCCACACAAAAATAATCACACACCAAAGTGTAACACGAGATGGTGCTTTGGGAAAGAACATAGTAACACAATAATTGACCTAAAAAATTACAATAAAAATTGGAAAATAAATGTTATTTAATGAAATAATTATAAGTATCATTTACATAGCTTAACTTACCTTTGTCATTGAATAGTTTCATGGTATATTTCTAGTCTTGATGTTGAAGGGTGAAGTAATTGCATTGGACAAACCCATAGATACAAGGCTAGAAAATAAAACAAATAATTGTATGAGGGCCAAAGTAAATTTAAAATTTATTAAATCACTTGGTAAATTAATAAGCCATAATGACAAAGGCTAGGTTACCACCAAATGAGTAATGAATGTGGGTAATAGGGAGGGAAAATTATGTAACCAAAAAATCCAATGCTACTAATGATTGAAAAGACCAAAATGTATCCAAATTAAGAAAGGTAACATTTCATATCAAACTTAAGGATTTTATGATATAGAATAATGTAATCAACATCAATGGAAGATGAGTACAATCCATACTCAATCAAATATGGAAAAATAATAAGAAATTAGTGAAAACAACATCTATGAAAGAGAAGTAACAATCCATACTCAATCAAAAATGGAAAAATAGTAAAAAATTAGTGCAACCAACATATATGAAAGAGAAGTAACAATCCGTACTCAATCAAAGATGGAAAAATAGTAATAAATTAGTGTAAATAACGTCTATGAAATAGAAGTAATGGTCCATACTCAATCAAATATGGAAAAAAAATAATAAATTATGAGATAAAACTCAAGATCTCAAACATATCTAAGGTAAATCCAAGAAAGATGATGAAATAATCAAGAGATAATCACATAAAAATTCTAAGATGCAACTACTTTTTGAATGATAGATAAACTAAAAATAATTGTATTCTAAACATGGTTAAAAGAAATGGAGAATAAGGAACATAGAAATTGGAAAAGGATGTAGAAACAAACCTACATATCAAGGGTGAAATGAAATGGGCAGTGGAGAAAAGTAGGTAGTGTCAAGGCAAGAACATAATCTTTACCATAAAATAAGATGATCACATCAATCTAGTGAGTTTGAGAGACTGGTGACATTAATGATCTTTGGAGAGCTTGATCGAACCACATAAGTTTTGGATAACTAATGAAGTATAAGTATCATCCCATGAAGGCTGGTATTCATGAAAATTAAAAAATAACTACCTTCCCATAATGTGTTCCTCATTCTTCAAGACTCCTTACAAATTCATTGATATACTCTAAATAATGGGTACTTGTGTGAGGAAGTAGGTGGCACTAGATGATAATATGATGATGAGACCTCCTACCCTAGTCTACTAGCATTTCACACCCTAATAAACCTTATATCTATTATGAGTCCAACTATGGAGTTTGAGATTTGACTATAATAGGAGATGTGACAAATAAATATCATGTTTTTGGTATGATCTGACTTTTATAATATATTTTCCTTTTAATAATTACTTTTTGTTATATGATATGGATTTTAAATCTTTTAGATTTTTCTATTCTTCATCCATAGATTCAGAAAACCAAACATGGGTAATAAAAATGACTATCCCATTATAAATTAAAATTTTTAGGTAGGGAAGAGAATAAAAGGACCATGATGTCTTAAGAATCGTAGACTTGCATAATAGAATAAAATACAATCTGAAATTGACCTTGGTATTCCCAATGCAAGGTGAAATAAATAGAATGATGTGAAGAAACATAGAATGATTAGGTTTCCCTAAATCAAAACAAAGTATAGATATGGTACAATGATAGGTAGTATGAGTCATCATCATAATAAATTTTACCGGTGATTGAAGACATGAAGATAAGATGTTAAATTTTTGTCATATAATAATAAAACTAATTCAAAGTGCAGGGAAATACTACTCTTGATCATTTCCTTATATTTATGGGAAGACACCTAGCTAAGGTTGAGAAAGAAATAAAATTATAAAGTGAAATATGATTATTTATGAGGAAGGCATGGTCTTATCCAAGGTCTTACAATGCAACTCAAAAACTAGAAATCCAAGAGGCGTAAATTATTCTAAAAAGTTACATAAAGTGATAATGAAATTTTTTTTATTGGAATGAGAAGATGGACATTTATGAGGAAAGGCCAAGTCCTATCAACTTTATTACAATATAAACTCACAAAATAAAAAATCAAATGGTATAAAAATACAAAATATTAAAGAGTCTAGGATAGGAACTACAACTAATGTGTAGATGATCTTGAGGTGGTAAATAACCTACAAAATACATTAGTTACATAATATATATATAAATTACTATAAACATGCTATTAAAATGTATGATAAATGAAAGAGAAAGACAAAAACTAAGTAAAATACTTCTTCAATAAATGAGAGTTGGTTAGTTTTTTGAAGATATGTCCTACATTTATTTATAATTAAAATCAAGAATATATTTTACTAAGGACCCCACCATTTTTGGGCATACTTTCCCTCTTTATCATGGTCATAATATAATTTAAATACCAAGTCTCCAACATTTAAATTAAGGATTTTAACTTTTTTGTTATGTTGTTTAGTTATACAAGCTTTGTATTGGTGGTTATGTTGCAAAGCACCCATACATCATTCCTGAATAAAATATAAAGAATGAAGACAAGTTTCATGAATCTCTTCATCTAGAATTATTTAATGAAGATAAATACACAAGGAAGATAACTCCAATTTAATGGTAAGACATATTCAAAACCATAGAGTAAAGAGAAAATAGTTGCCCCAATGGTAGTGTAGATACTAGTGTGATAAGCCCAAAGTGTGGGATAAAGATAAAGATTTTAATCAGAGTGAGAATATTGAATAATATTTTGAAAGATATTTTTAAGGATTTTTATAATGATTTATCTTGACATTTACATTGAGGATGGTAAGGTGTAAAAATTTGTGTGTGATTTTGAATTTTTCACATAATTGTTTCTTGCATTTATTTTTAAAATTCCCATCATTGTCAAATATGATGGTGTTATGGATACCAAAATGACATATGATTTTATGGAGAATGAATTTAGAGATACTAATTCTAGTAAAATTTACATGGGTCATGGATTCAACTTATTTAGTAAAATATTCTACGATCATAATGATTAAGGCATGGCCATCTTTGGATCTATGTAATTTTCCAATGTGAACTAGACCCTGCATTAAAAATGGCTAAGGATATTTTAGAGTTTGAAGTTGAGTGAGAGGAGAGTGAATATGATCATAATAAATTTGACAAGGATTTTACTATTTATCAAAAGTGATGGCATATTTTTCAAGAGTGGACCAAAAGTATCCCATGCATATACATTTAAGGGATGTGGTTTGTCTTCTATAGTGACCACTATAAATGCCCCCATGTGCTTGTTCAAGGAGAAAAGGAAATTCATCTTGAGTATCACAATGAGAAAGGTAATTTATACATTATGATAATATAGAGTGTTATATTGAAGGATATATTTTCAATTTTACTATCAAGGTCGAGTCTTTTCACAAAATTTAGACTTTGGAGGATAGGTATGAAGTTTAATAAATTGGATGATGTATTTGTACCATGGGATTTGTCGAGTGGTAACAACCTCAATGTGTCAAATAAGTGAATAATATTTATATTTTAAGTTATAAGGTGATTTTATCATGTGGATGATAAATTATGAGTCATGATGTGCTTAATGAGGGAGAAAAATAGATGTTGATGAAGAAATATAATCAGCTATGATATTTTGTTTCATGGAATTGCTTCGATAATGAAATATATGAATTATTTAGAAAGAGTGGAATAAATTTGATGATATATAATGATATTCTAACTTTTTAATTGATAATCATCACTAAATTGATGACATATGAGTTGTGAATCTCATAAGGTATGTAATTATGGGATGTCTAAGTCGATGGTTGCTTGGATGCCTAAGTTGAGAGCTTCATATTCAGTCATATTATTAGTAACATTAAAGTTTAACCAAAAATATAGAGGAACAATTTTATCATTAGGGATATCTAATACACATGTTGACCCATCTCTTTGAAGGCATTTGGATCCATCAAAGTGAAGGGTCCAAGTGTCTTCATGCAAGTCAATTTTAACCTTAGGTAGTTTTTCTATGATTACTATAGGTTTGGGTTTACAAGTGGAAGTTTTAGGATATTCAAGGGATTTTACCTCAAGATTAGCGGTGAAATAGTGAAAATATTATTTACAAGAAATATCTTGAATTAGATATTTTATGTAAGGAATTTCTTTGTTAGGGATAATATCCTGAAGCTAATTAGTAGCTAGTCTAGGTGCGGTAGCAAGTTGATCAATAATCACTTGACCTTTGATTAATTTTTGTGTAATAATTTTTAAGTCAAATTTCATTAATAATTTCATATATTTACCAATTTTATCTCAAGTAAGAATGCTTTGGAGAAAAAGTGACAAAGGGATCAAAATGGATGATAACATAGGTTATCTGATTAAAAATATAGTGTCAAAATGTTTTGAATATGAAATAAATGATGAGACAGTCACATTCTAATTTCATGTAATGGGTCTCATAATATAACAAAGAATTATTTATGTAATATATAACATATTCTCATCTTGTTTCATCATGTTGAGTGAACATTGCCCCAATTAATATGGGGGTAGATGAAGTATACAAGATGAAAGGGAGATCATTATGAGGTGGTCTAAATGTAAGTAGATGAAGTAATGTGTCTTTCATGTTATTGAAATATTTTTGGCATGCATCTATACATTTAATAGAAATACCTTTTTTAAGGAAAGAATTTGTTGAAGAAATATGATAAGCTATTTCAGGGACAAATCAACAAATTGCCCCAAGTTTCCCATGATAGGTAAAAATATCAAGAATAGAATGAGGGATAGTCATGTTAATAATATATTTTATTTAAATGGAATTGATAGAAATCCCTTGTAAGGATATGATAAATCCTAAGAATTTTATAAAAGTGTCATCGAAAACACATTTTAAAGTATTGAGTCTAAATTTATATTTAAGGATTAAATCAAAGATAGTATCCAAATCATGAAGATTATTTTTAGGGTATTTGGTTTTATCTATAAGATCATCTACATAAGTTTCAATGATATTATAGATTATATAGAGGGAAACTCCTCAAAATGTATTTTAAGGGTAGTTTGATCTTGGTTTTATCTATAGATTATGAAGTTTCCCTCTATAACATTTTAAAGGGTAAAATGTATTTTAACGTAACAATAAGTTCCCCATTTAGTGGTGAAATTAGTTTTATGTTGATCTTCAAGGTGATGTGAATTTTATTATACCTTAAGAAATGGTCCATGAGAGATAGTATCTCATATCTGACTCTAAAATAAACAATTACATCACTTGATGGTCAAGGAAAATTATCTTGAGGACATGTTAAGTTGAGATTATGAAAATAAATACACATGTGAATAACTGTAGTGAATTTCTTATGAAAGAGAATAATATTGGATACCCATTTCAAGTAATTGATAGGTTTGATGAATTTCATATCTATAAAATTGATGATTTCCTTGTGACATAGGGTAAAAATTTCTAGAGGAAATTTTCATCATTTTTGATGTACTAGTTTTGCATGAAGATAGGTGATGATGTTATGGAAAATGATGATAGGATCAATACCATACATGTATTCATATGACCATGAAAATGAATTATGATATTTATCAAATAAAATACTAAAATTATCATGATCTAAATGATTAAGTTCCTTAGAGGTAGTAATAGGTTGATGATATGCATTTATACTGTAACTAATTGTAATGGTTTCCTCAATAAACATGGCATTTGAGTATTAAAAATGATACATAGTTGGAAGAATTTTTGAAACATGATGTGTTTTAGTATCAATACTAGAAACAAAAATATTAAATCAAGGATACTTTTTTCTAAAAATAACCAAGATTTTGGTGTTAGCAAGGAAGCTGAGTCTCTCTAGCATGGAATATTTCAAGGATAGATTGATTGCTAGGAAGCATGGGTAAAGGTCCATAATAATTGACATCCACTTTCAGATCAATGATATGATTACCTTTGTTATCATACTTAAAATGTATTTTTGTAACAATAATAGCTTTATAATCTAAGGTAATTTCAAGAGATGAAGTACAATGTAAAGAACTTTACTAAATTGTATCAACTGAGTCAAGACAATTTGGAATATAAAAAAGGATTTGAACTGTATCAATTTTTTTGATACCATTATTAGTAACTAAAATTCTTTTGACTATATTAGGTTGGTTGATGTATTATTTTTTTTATGGTGATTCTAAGGGTAGTGTATCAGTATTTGATGATCCATGGTCAATATGGTCTAGTACTAAAGGTTGGACTATATCAATTTGGATGATTCAATCTAAATTATGAGAAGTAGAGGGAACAATATTAGGTTGGCTAATAGTGTTAGGATTTTATGACACTATATGAATGGTATCAAGATAGCTAATTTTATCAGATGTGGGAATAGTTAGGATTTTTTGAAAAACTCATGGAGCAAATTCTAATGGTGGGTTAGTAAGAGGGATATAACCTTCTAGTTTTAAATCAACATTAAAAGAATCTGATGTTGTATAAATAATATGGACATCTCAATTAAAATCATGTATTTTGGCTAAGGTCTTTTTATAATACACTACATCCATGTCTTGTGATTAAGCTTAAGCCATGACATAGGCATCATCATAAGATGGAGAAATAACATATGCATGAGATGTAGTTTGATCTGTGTTAGTAGGGATGATGATTATGGAAATACCTATGTTGTTGAAAGTCCTTGGAGACATGGTAAAAGGACATTGAAAGAGTTTTATTACACCATATTAATTTTAAGTGATATATTCTCTTGTATAATAAGCTTCATGAGAATTTTATAGAGGATGGATTTTAGTAATATCATCAATTAGAGTAATAACCCTATCCTATGGAAGAAGGGAAGGAAAAATCAATTTTAAGATATAAGGAGGTAATCAAGTGGTATTTCAAGTGTTTTGAAATTCATTAGGTTTATCAACATCAGAATCTACAAGAGTGACATGGAGATCAAGATGTATATTGCTGACTTTAGCAAGATGTGCATTATTTATATGAGCCATAGTGGGAATGTGATATTGAGATTTAGTATTTGGAAGTTGGATGATCTAAAGGATGGAATCTACCTCATGCTCATATAATTTACCATTATGAATAAATTTAATGCAATGGATAATGGAAGATGTTATGGATCACTTATGATCAATCTGTGGACATCCTAAGAGTATGTTGTAATAAATTGGAAGATATAAAACCACAATATTTGTATGAATCATTTTGGTTCCAATCATGAGGTGGAGCCAAATACAACCAAGTGTCTTTTGATTGGTTTTATCAAATCCATGACAAGTGAGGTGAGTTGGCTGATTATTTTGTTTAGAGTGTCCAATCTATTAGAGTAACCAAAGCTAAGTAACATAAATTTCTAAACCTTTATTGACCAAAACTTTTTGTATTAGTGAATTATTTATTCCAATATTAATGAAATGGGTGCATCATTGGCTCAAAAAATAATTTCATCATTAATAATACCTTCTTCTAGAAATTTTATGGAAAGTTTGGTAGACAAAGAAGCTATAGAAATAATGCCAATAACATGAACCTCCATCAGAGAGTGAAGTAGGTATATCAAAATAATTATATTATGGTTATTTGATTTATTTTAATTTTTGCATTAGATACTTACGATGATATGGAGAAGTTATTACTAATTTCATGGGTGGAATTTTACAAGGCATATATTTAAGTTAATCCAAAAACATCCAATGAGGTTTGGAAGAAGAATTAACATTAGGCTTAGGTTGATTATAAATGGTATGCTTATATTGAATTGAATCACTAAGTTGAGGTTCAACTTGTGGATATAGTTCATCACTAGTGGGTTACTCTGAAAAAGTAGCAGGATTAGTGGTTGTATCTTGAATAAGTTGTTATTTACTATAGGGATTCTTAATTTTAGTGACCAAATCTTTGTGAGTAGGTTTAAAATGGTGATTAACATTCATATATTGATAATTAGTTAAATATTAATCATAATTAACATCAATAGTATAAAAATAGTCTTTGGAAAGTTATGTATTGGAATCTGAAGAAGATTTGTGAGATTTATGATTTTTAGATTTGGAAAAGGTTCACTTTTTAGAGGATTTAATATATTAAATATGGTGAAATTTAATCATAGAATAATGATCAAAATCTTATCCTAATATGATATTAACCACAATTAGAATAGAACAACACGTTTCATAAGAATAGCCAATCTCAGCATTAAACTAATAAAACTGGTTAGGTTTGTACCATGATGAAAGAGTAGAAGTGGTATGAATGAAGGTTTGGATGGAGATAAAAACTTCCTCATTTATGATACATTAAAAGGTAGGTGTTAGGGATTTTGAGTATCAAATTCGGTGGCTCATGTTTTGGTTTGATGAGGTTTGAGTTGAGATTTGGTAGTGGCTTTTTCATTAGTTGAGGTTTATAAAGATTCCTTTATGAGATTATGAGAAGGTTCAAATTGAGTCATTAGGAAATCTTATCCTTTTTCTCAATCAAAGTCATCTTCTAATGTTTGGGGAGAAAATATAATATCCTTGTATTGCAGAGAGGATTTAAGACCAGTAATTAAAAGCTTGAATAGATTATCATCACTCATGTTATGGTCTATTTTATGTGTTAAATACTTCCATCATTTAATCAAAGTGTGATCATATTCACTATGAAGTTTATTAGCATTGATGAGATGGCTAAGGCTATTTTCAAGAAGATAATTATGTTGCAATTCCTTGACTAGAGCATTGATTAAATCCTCTAGTTGTAAAATATAATGTCTAGGGAGTTGGTTATACCATTCTAACACATTTCCCATGAAGTTTTTGACAATAAGTTTAATAGTGGAAAAGGTGTTAGTTTCGACCCATTATTTATAGATATTACCAAAATACTTGAGGAAAATAGTAGGATCTTTAGTCCCATCATATGTGATTGTTGGAGAAATATTTATAATGTCTATGGACAAAATGAATGGTGATAAAGTTTCATTTTTAATATGCTGTAACATTTTATTATGCATAGGAGGTTGATGTATGATATTTCCATTTGAAATTTTAAGAGAAGATGGTAAAAATTTTCAAATTTTATTGAGACATAATAACTTGAGGTTGGATAGCCATTTTCAAGATATGATTTTGCAATCAAAGTATTTGAGAATAATTAGTTTTTTGCATGCAATTCATTTGTTAAACCATTTTTGTAACTAATTGAGTTGTATCAATAGGTGGATTTTGAATAGGAGGATTTGAGGTAGGATTTATAGTATTTGGATGAGGATTCCCAATGTTGTGAGGATGATTTTGAAGGTTGTTATTTGGAGGATAATTCCTAGTATTATTATCTATTAATCAAATTTTATAGTAAGGAAGTTTAGATAAAGTGCCATTGTGATTAGGGATATAAATGGTATTATCATCAAGGTTTATAAATGTGTTTTAATTATTTAATAATAATTTTCAGTGATTTTAAACATGTTACATCGATATATCTACATAATATTTGAGAGTATTGGTACCATGAAGTGTTATCTACAGTGGTTGACAAGGTAGGTAGAAAAGAGAAACCCATGTAAAATTTGAGTGGGTTGAGGCTATCTAGGAAAATCCTAATAGGTGACTTCATGATGTTTATGGGATGTGAAGAGGTAAATGGGTAAATTAAAACATATAAATGATATTGGCCATGTTGATAGAATATAATCAAAAAGTTAGTGAAAATGACAACTAAAATAATATTGACTTTATCGTGTAGTTCGATACCATCACAAAGGCATAGTTAAGATACAGATCGTATCAAACTAGTCAAAATAGTATTATCTATAAATATGATGGGAGTGAAATATATCACTATGGGTAATATATTTTCATATGTGGGATATTAGAAACAAATTCTATCAAGTTGGTCGATATAGCTTGTTTATAGAAGATTAGAAATGTTGGTAACTAGACTTGATCAAGTTATTTGATATAGTTTGGAGGATAAAGTATGAGAAAAATATGTTGTAACTGAATTATATCAATCTTTTTGATACAATTTCATAGTAATATATAATATATATTGTAATAAACTATGTCAAGTTGTGAGATATAATCAGGGATGTAGACATAAGATATTATATCAAGTTGTTCGATGTAGTCTAAAAACATAGAAGACTATATAGAGTTAGTTGATGTAATATAAAAACATAGGACATTGTATTGAGTTGTTCGATGTAGTTTGCAAACACATGATATTGTATTAATCTAGTTGTTGTATTCTAAAAACATAAGAGACTATATCAAGCTAGTCAATGAAGTATGCAAACATAGGTAACTATATTTATGTTAGTCAATGTAGTTACAACACAATATAGAATCGTATCAACACTCTATGATGTAGTTTGTAATACAAAATACAATAGAAATTAGAAAAATGGGAAACTAATTATTTTTTGAAAAGAAGATAAAGTAGATGTATTAAAGGACTTGACTGATTTATAAGATCTCATAGATACTTGATCATCTATTGAATAGTGTCAACTCAATATTCCAAAGCACCAAATATGGAGGGAGTAACATGCTCACAATTGGTATGAGGGTAAGCTAGGAGTTACTTATAGATTATAAATACTAAATAATGAACTAAAAAATTAGATAGATGGATGGCTTCCTAGAGTTTAATAAAAAGGTGAATCCTAAATGCTTTTGATATACTATGAGGCATGTGGAAACTAAATTCCATGTTTATCTTTGTATTATGGCTATGAGTATTGAGGCAAGCCCCTCACACCATGGTGTCTATAAAAAATACAAAAGGATTGTAAATAGAACACCATGTATCCCTTTGTGACAATAGCTATGTAGTTTGAAAGCTACCAGAACATAGTTTCTAGGGAAAACCAAACAAATAGAAAATAAATATCGAAAAATAATTTTTAGTATTCAATGAATTGAAATAAATAGGTAGTCAACTTGAAATAAAATGTGTGATTAGATTTTTAAAATAAAAGTTAATTTTCCTTGATTCTACTTTAAAAATGAAATAAACAAAACTATATCAACACTAGCCAATGTAGTTGTACAATTATTATAGAGTTGTATTGATATAGTCTATGTAAAACAAGTTTACATACAAAGATATAAGACTAAATTGAATATTCCAATTTAGTTTGTTAATAGTGATTGTGATTACAAAATTGAATTAAGAAGGTTGATATAGTTTATTAGAAATAAAATGAAATACATATCTAAATTGAACATTTCGATATAATTTATTAGAAATAAATGAACTATAAAACTATATCAACTAGATAAATACTATTTTATGAAAATAATATATAAAAAAAAATTAAAATGTTATTATAAAACTATGTTGAACAGATTGATCTAGTTGATAGAAAAGGTGTTTACACAAAACTAAACTTGCTAGGTTAATATAGTTGGTTGTAGAAAATAATAAACATATATAAAAATAAGACTATGTCACACTAGCTAAAACATTTCACTAGGAAAAATATAGAGATGAAACTATGTTGCACTATTTAATATAGTTTCTTGTAAGTATAAATTGAGATCGAGATATATCGACCCATTTGATATAGTTCATGTTGAGGTCAACATACCCCCATTTTTAAAAAATGGGGACCCTAGTTTTAAAATTATGAAAATTTGTTCTTTAAAGTTAAAAAATCACTTGATTAGAGTACCACTAGCATGTTTGCACACTATTTTTTATTCGGACATCATCCACATTTGGTTCTCAATTGGATTAATTGGCATGTTTTCAAGTGATCATTTTTTTGTCTCTTCTAATGTTTCTAATGATTGTTGCATATGTTTATGTATTACAAGTTCAATAGATTCTCATATGGGAATGAACATACTTAAGGTTTTGTGCTTCATTGTTAAATTGATCTTTTACTATCCTTTGTTCTGTAAATGATTAATTGAATCTATTTTAAGTAAATTTAAGACCCTAGTCTAATTTTTTAACCTATGTCCCTTTTGAATTAAATTTAAATTTGCATGGGAACAATTTACGTAAGAATAATTATCTATGCCATGGACTTAGATTAATTTTTATCCTAAGGCTTAGTTGTGTTTTTCAACAAGACCAAACCTTTGGCTAAAAATCCTATGATTGGTCCCTTTATGTCCCATGACCCCTTGGTCTATTTTATTATTAGCATGGTCTAACTAAATAAAAGTCTTTTTTGTTATATTCTAGATAAGTCATAAAGATTTATCCTAAAGTTTTGATTATATTTATGAATACAATAAAAACCCTAGGCTAAAATGTTATGACTTATCTCTTATCATTTATGGGGTCCCTTCCATTATGTTCCAACTTAGCCTAAAAAATTTATCCTAAGGTTTTATCATGTTTATTAACATGAATAAAACCTTAGTATAAAAGATTTAACCTAAGTTCTTTATGTTTCTCGAGCTCGACTTAATATTTTTATTAATCATAGGATCAATAGTATGCATTTGCTTAGGCAAGATTAATCTAATGGAGCATGTTAAGTCAACACTTCAATGGATCCCAAAAACAAGTGAGAAGGTGACAAGTGTCAACCAATGTGGGAACCCTACCAAAGATCTAATGGTATGCAGTAAAGATAATTTGATGGTTCATGATTGATCATCTAAAGATTATATGGTGATGTGAGATCAATATTGACAATTCAAAGACCCCAAGATAAGTGAGAAGATGACAATTTTAACAATTTAGTAAAATAAAATAGAGCAACCAATGGCATTCCACCCTTTGGATTGAGATCTAGTGGCATGCATTGACCTGGTCAGACAAGATCTAATGGTACACGATGAAGATTGAAAAGTCAAAGGCCCTAAAAATGAATGAGGAGATGACAAGTGGCATAAATATAAGCCACAAATTAAATCTTGAACATCTTTCAAAGATCTATGGTACATGGCCTTGTGTGCACATTCTTATCAATGGCATGTGGAGAAAGGAACATGATCCAATTGATCAAGATCAATGAATCACATTAATTTGGGAGAGGATGATCCATTGGTACAATCTCAATGTTGAAATTTTAATGAATCTCATGAAAAATGCAGAAGTGACAAATGTCATAATCATGGGGAATATATAAAAATAACCAATGATGTTCAATTTCTTAGATTGAGATCAATGAACCATGTTGATCTATGTAAAGAGATCCAATGGAAAAAAATAAAGTAGGATTTTCAAAAGGTATAGAAATAATGGAATGGTGACACATGTCTAAAATGAAAAATGGTCATATTTTAAATATTAATAAATAGGATGTCACAACAATGCCATATTAGAGCCATGTAAGTAGAATAGGTCAAATTGAAGATTTTGTGGACCTGAGAAAATACAAAGGTATAAGTGTTCAATCCAGATAAAATATAAGGCATGAAGTTCATATAATTTTGACAAGATACCCCCATTAAATCTCTATAAAACCTTCACAAAAACCTTAACAAGTAAAGAAACCCTTATTCAACCCTATGCTCATTATATTCAAGCCAATAAACATTAGATTGTAATTTTTGCAAGCATAATTTGATATAGAATTGAATTATATACCAATAGTGAGAAATTTAGAGAAATTCATAACCATGGAAACTAGGAAAGGTGTTTCAAGGGATGATGTGGAACTCTATTTGACTTCAAATGCAAAAGGGAGGATTTTTAAGGACACGTAATTTAATGCCATACTCTAAATATAGGGGACAATAATTAGTCAAGCTATTTTTGGATGATTGAGAATCAACAACCTATCACAAGAGAAGAACATGTTTGCAAGGAGGGTTTATTATGAAATAATTTCCTTTTAAATGATGGGCTGCCATTATGCTACAATAAAATTAGAGGTAATGCATTAAATATACATTCTCTCTCCTATTTTTAAGGATGGTAAAATTGATAAGGGCATGTTAATAAATGAGCACACTAACATAAATATAGCTTATATCTATACAATAGCATTTGAAAACTATTACAAACTACCTAAACCCCTAGTAGACTAAACCACAATCAACAATTGGGCCAAAGAAAATGACTTAAAGACCATCCTTGTCTAATGGTTGTATTATGGGAATCAAGTGTTTTTAGATTTCAATAACAAAATTCCCATCACCTAATTTAGAACTGGGATTAGGATGATCATGACTATGATGAATAGGTTATGTGGGGATTTAACCACTACCTATGTGGATATAATTTGGGTACCTTTAGTCTATTTTATGGTTGAGAAGTAGTTCACCCCTCCTCTTGGTGAAGTTATCAACACCTGTTTGAGTAGATAGATTTTTTCAATCAAGAAATGGACTAAAACCTAATTTTATATGATGTTATACCTTTTGGATGCCCTCCTTTCCATAAATAATATTACCAATCTTAGATAATGGTCACTTAATGGAACTCAGATAGTTTCACAATATTATTCAAAATTACTCATATTCAAATATAGGGACCACATGTACTTCATTTGTGACTATGTTTATCTAGCCCCAAATAAGGTCATCACTGGGAATATAATGTCAAGAGTTAGCCCCTTAATAAAAAATTAAATTGATTTCACCATCATCATAATTGAATGAATTTAGGGCCTACCCCTCAGGCTACCCATCCATGTTCCCAATAAGCTAGCAGAGTAGGAGGTAACATATCAATTATTCTATGTAATAGATGGTTTATGAAGAATTAAGAAGAAAGGGATCCTCCACAATCTCCCAATAACTATTGGGAGGACCATATTCAAACAATGGGAAAATGTTGAAGAAACATCTAGACACATGACACCTTTCAATTTACAATTGGATGAGATAAGGCAGTGGGATCCCCAGGATAGGGTTAAAGGACACTTGAAAGCCAAAGGAATAAATGTGTCTAATGAGTACCAACCTATCCCTTATGACCTAATGTACACAAAGGAATATTCATTATTCAATTTCATGGGGAGATTGAATAAATACAACATCATTCCATAAGTTAGGATGATGAGGGAGAAAAAGGTAAGTGATGACATATGGTAACTAGGCCTAAGGCAATATCACTTGTTAGGTAATGTACCTTCCATACCTCCTCCATCCTAATCACAAGCATAGCCTAAGACTAAGGCAAAAATTGAGAAAAGGCCAATAGAAAGAAGGCCTAATGAGATAACATCATCTTCAACCCAGGTTGAGGAACAAGGATCACCAGTTGAATAAATTTGCACGATAGCATTAGACCCTAGAGAGACCATTGAAGATGCCCTCAAAATTCTATCATTGGCCTATGATTCTGAAGATAAATAAATGGAGGAGACAAAGGAAGATAAGGGGAAGGAAGTGTTGGATCTAGTCCCTATGGATACCCCTAAAATAAAGGCTGAGTTGGCAATGGTCTTAGTAAATATTAATAAGCCTAAAGTGACTTTCACACATCCTTTGAGTGAATTTAACCTCTTTAGTGAAGAGAACTTGAATTATGGACCTATCATACCAGAATGGTTCATTTATGTCAAGTTGTAAAAGATACCTACTATGCAACATCCTTGGGTCATGATGAAGGCCATCAATATCCCGATGCATCAAGAGGTCATGCCATGGATCCTAGATTTACAATAGGAAAAAAAGAGAATGAGGTGAAGTTTTGGTGTGTCTTTTGACTATCTGGATAAAGAAGAATGAATTATTATAGCCTAAAAAAGACTAAACCATCATAGACTATCACATAGGTATGAATGAGCTGATAAGTTTTTGCATTTATTACAGGTACTCAAAAAGTCAACCTTGGTCAAATCAGAGATGATGTATTTAGTGCCCTCAAGGTGCCTTATAATTTTTGGTGTCATGAGGAATTTTCATCTTCAATATATAAGATTGAAAATATCATCTATAAATATGTGAAGTGCAAAAGGATTTCAAGTATAGGCTACAAGAAATAATCATTGAGCATTAAAAAATATGACCATTGGGATTTGAATTCAAATGAATGTGAATGACCCTGAGAGCATTCCTTTGCTATAGAAGCTAGGGAAGAGGTAAAAACTTGTTTGTGTAAAAATGAAAGTTAAATTATACTCCCTATATAATATCCTCAAAGTGATTTGAATATTTTGATGTTTGTATAGGGGCATTTATTGCATATCAAAGTCAGAGTTTGCTCACTATGTTATTGCTTAGAGAACCCAAGAGGATTAAAGTGGATTTAGAACCTCTATATTGACCTTGAATTAATGTTCTAATAATTTAATGATGTTTTCACCTTATTAAATTATTATTCCATGTATTGAATAAGTTTTGAAAGTATGATTTTGTATAAACAAATCTTAATGAAAGAGGATTATGCTTAAGGTATGTGTTTTTGGAAGATAGAGAATGACTTGTTGAATGGAATGGAGTTTTTGGTCACTTTGGATGGATTATAAAAGTGATTAAATATGTCCTTTGGTCTTTAATATCTTTTTAATTCTTTTAATTGATCAGATTGATCCTCATTATGAAGGACTAGCTCAAAGATATGTTAAAAATGGGTATGAGGGTTACAAGGCTCCTTAGGTCTATAATCCCTAATGTGAAAATTAATGATGAAAATAACTCTTATTTGACCTATAGAGATCAATGGTTATGATGGAATGTTTACTACTATAGTTATCTTGATTGTAATTCTTGTTTGAGTGCAACATTATGCCTAGGAAGCAAAGACATACCAAGTGGTGTGAGAGTTGAAGATTGGTTTGTAAGACTAGTAATATTAGAGGTAAAATTGTGGAAATGGCTTATAAGTCATATCCAATGACCATATATTCAAAATCTATGATGAATCATCATTAGAAGGTCTAAAATTAAGGTACACATCTAATTTCCTATCTAGCTAGGAAGAGCATGAAGAGAAGAAGGGTTCTACAATCATGAACATGACATAAATGTCTTAAGTGCATAATAAGATGATAAGAATGAAGTGGTAGATATAAGGAATGATAGAGAGTGGGTGTGTTCATAGAATTATCATGACTGTATGTTAACTGATAAGGTGCCTTATAATGGTTTGAGACATGATGGCTTGTAATTCTTGAAGGGAAGTTATTTGATGCTATGAGGATTATATGGAGTTGTTCAAGCCTATTTGAGATGGTATTTTTATCCCAAGAAGTTAGTTTTGAGCAAGAAGGAGTGGATATATTTGAATTAGGTCTCTATGGGACCTATTTTTGTTATGAGGCCTAATGATGCATTTATAAGGTAAGCAAATGAGTTATGTATTTGTTGTAAATAGTTGTTTTATGGATTCAAATGACTTGATCTAGGTGGAGTATGGAGTTATGGGGAGTTAATTCATGTCTTTTGAGATGCTTGAAGAGAACTATGCATATACAAAGGGGGAGCTTGCTTGTTCTATGAATGATCAGGTCCAAGGATTAGTGAACTATGTGTAGATGACCTTGTGGTAGTTGTATAAACCCTTTGTCATTAATGTCAAAGGGGAGAAAGACCTATTTAGGGAGATTTAACTTGAAGAGATGTGAGAATGATCTGTTGTGTTAGAGTGTTTTGCCATCAATGGCAAAGGGGGAGATTATTTAGGTTTATTCTTATTGGTATGTTAAAGACATTAATGTTGTCATTAATGTCAAATGTAATCAAGTATCATTGATGTTATAGAGGTCCTTTTTTGAATTTTCTTGGTAATAGATCTTGATGGATTAAGCATAATCTAGTAGGTCTTTGAGTTTTGCATAAAGGACAAAGCTTATGAATAGTGTGTGACCTTAGTGAAGAAGTTTGGAAACATATGATATAGGTATGATGTCATTTTACATGTTAATTAGGTTTTGAGAACAATTCAAGAGGTTTAAAAGTGTGATCAAGGTTCAAGTATAACTAGCAGTCCCAGGCCTAGTATGCAAAGAAACCTATTGAGGCCTAATAAGGTGTAAATTTGAGTTCCCAAGGTGGATATACCTCATTTTATATTTTATATAGATGTAATATTTTTTGTAAGGGTTTTTACCAATTCTAAGGTCCTAAGTTGAAGGAGAAATCAAGAAGATGAGTTTGAAGGTCTCATGTGTATGTAGAATGAAGAGTTCCAAACCTAAGAAGGTTTTTCTTATGCTCATTGGCACGTGTAAAATTTACATGGTGTCCTATTATCTTGGGGATATATGGTAAATTTTCATATTAATTAGTTATAATAATTAATAATTGGTTTTAAGGACAATACTATATGAATAATCATTAACACTAGAACTAGTCTAAACCCCTCATTAAACCTTTATAATGACTCGATAAGGAAAATATTATTGGAAATCACCCAAAATAGATTGAAAAATATTTTTTTTATCATTTCATGTGGTATAGGACTACTCTAGTCATCTCCAAGTGACATAGGTTTGTCAGGGTAATGAATGAAAGCATAGACAAACTCTTGTTTCTTAGAAATTTGATATAACAAGCAAGGTTGACCAAGCCAAAATTGCACAATGGATGAAGGTTGAAGAATTAAAAAAAAATTATCCATGGTTTTATTTTTTAAATTTATATCTTATGTTTCAACTATTTTTATCACTCATGTTGACCTATCACTAAACTAGTTAAGAGTGAAGACAATGAGAAAAACTAGTTAGAATGAGAATGTGTTTGGGGATGAGTTGTAGTGGATTAGGAATGGGTAAAATTTATTGAGGTAATTTTTAGATAATATACCTAATTAAAATATTTATTAAATTTTTTATAAGTCATTGAAAATGGTGCAAATGTTGTTCACAAGATGGCCTGTTAAGAGAAGATGTGATAGTGAAACCTAGGACAACGATATTGGTCTTCAAGAGCAATGTTTCCCTTTGATCCTATGATATGGATGTTTAAGGTAGATATAATTATATTATAGGAAAATTTTAAATATATTTTTTTTGTCCCTAAAATTGGTCTAATTCATGTTCACCCTGACTGGTTCTTAAGACAAATTGACATTTCTATGTATACAAGGTGAAGTAAAGTGTTTGAGTCTCTTTGATAGGATTTGATGCACATAATGAATATATTATTGTTTTTAGGAAATAAATTATCTATAAATTCTTGATATAATTGTTATATTTATGTTAATAAGTTGAAACATGAAATCCAAAATGGCCTATTTGGTTGTGTTAGAACAATGAGAGAGAAGCCTAAGAAATTGATCTGTAAGACCAATAGTTGACACTAGATATTGATATCTATCTATTGGATAATTATATATAAGCCATATAAAAACTATAAATTTTAATTATAATTTTTAAAATTATCATTACAATATATAAATATAACACTTATCATGATTGTGTTGACAAGGTTATTGGAAGTTTTGTGTAGTCATCTTATAGAGATGAATCTGAGGTGTTTTAGACAGAGTTGAAGAATCCATTGCTTGAAAATATGTTAGATAGGTATATGAGGTTCATGATAATTCATTTATATTAAATTTTTGTCCTTTTTCAATTATGGAGAGTCAAATGTTATTGACTATACATTGACAATGTTTGGCAGTTCTGAGTGGTCATTATGTAAGAGTGTATTTGAGGTCTTATGCATAGTTTGGTGATGTATAATGTACATGATGATTACCATAAGGTAATGGATACTATGATAATATTTTTTTTTTATGTTTTTGTGTGTGAATGGCTAATGTCAAGTAGACCTAATGATGTGGTTCAAAGTGTGATTTCGACTAACATGTGGTATGGAGATATTAGGATGTTATCAAAGGTATATTGAATGTATATTTTATTTTTTTCATGCATTTTTAGATGCTAATGTTTATCCAAGTTGGTTAAGTGTAACATGTTGTTTAAGATAGGCCTGATGCAATAGGTCTCCATTGGGCCTGACGGTGGTTTTGGCTCTTGTAAGTTATGAAAAAACTATGTAGGGAGTTTTTAAATTATGAAACATGTGTATTGACCTATTTAAAATGTGATATAAGTTTTTAAATATGTTTGGATGACCAAAATAGGTAAGAGCAAGTGATTGGTATAAATACAAGGCATAATAGGCCTATTTATTCTAGAGAAAAGAAGATGAGAATATAAGTGAAGAAAATAACTCTTTGAGGAGTAGAATGAGATCATGGAGATAATGAAAGGGGATTATATGATTAGACATGAACATATAAAAGGATATCTGAGTGTCATTGTCAAGTTTAGTTGATCTAATGAGCCTAGTAAGAGGCCTATTGAGTAAGTGAGCCTTGAAGGTTGTTTGGAAGAGGTAGAAGGTTGAGAAGAGATAAATGAGTTGAGTGTTGATTAAGAGACAATAAAATATACATAAAATGTTTTCTAATGTATGACAAAGGATAAATAAGACAAAAAGATGAAAAAGAGGTCACCATATGTTTTTTGAGCAACAAGGTGTCTTGAGGTGATCAAGCTTGTCTTGGATGTTTAGAGCTTAGTCAAGAGGGAGTAGGAGATTAATTTTAGGTTGGATCTTGTATAAGTGTCCTTGAAGGGGTTGGGGTGCCAATTAACTTAGGGGTTTGGATACTTATTTCAAGTTAGAGCTTGCTAAATACTAGTTTGAGTGGGTGCTTAACTAGGTAGGGGTTAGAGCTCCTTGTCGATTTGGTGCCTCACTAAATGTTAAATCATTGATTATAGGATATTAGTCCAAGTGATGTTTCAGTGGGTTCTATTCCACATGGGGTTTTTAGACTAGTTCTAGTGTTAATGATTGTTCATATAGTATTATACTTTAAACCACCTCTTAATTCTTGGAAATCATTACTAAGAAACTTTACCATCTCTCCCCAAGATATTAAGATACCATGAAAAGTTTACACATGATAATGAGCATAAGAAAAACCTTCTCGGGCTTAGAACTCTTCATTTTTCATACACATGAGACCTTCAAACTCATTTCATTACTTTTTCCTTCAACTCAAACCTCAAAATTGGTCAAAACCCTTAAAAAAACCTATTACACCTCTAGAAAATCTCACATGAGCTCTAGAAACCTTGGGAGCTAAACTTGACACCTTATTAGCCCTCATTAGGTCTCTTTGCATACTAGGCCTAGGACTTCCAGTTATCCTTGGACCTTGATCACACTTTAAAACCTTTTGAATTATTCTCAAAACCTCATTCACATGTCAAATGACATCATACCAAGATCACATTTTGCCAACCTTCTTCACTCAAGTCACACACTGCTCATAATCTTGGTCCTTTGTTAAAAACTCAAGGACCTACTAGATTATGATTAATACATAAAGATATCTTACCAATCAACTTCACAAGATTACCTTTGGGACATCAATGATACTTGATTACCTTTGACATTAATGAAAACATCAATGTCTTCAACATACCAATAGGAACAAATCTCAACACTAACTTTATCTCTTTTATTTAGTAGATATATATTTCATAATAAATATTTTTGAATGTATAACTCCTTGTTTGGATCTTATCTACACTTAAAATTAGTGTGCTTATAGGGTTATTCAAACTTACCATTATCCATCTTAGGTAACCTAGGCCTCCATTGGCATACCATGTTTCCTTACCCATTTTAGTGTTGTTTTAACCATCCCCAATTATTTATGTTACAACCTTTGGTAGCATTGAATTAGATTAATTTTATTATTATTAGAAACCTATTTAGGGTTATTGCATTGCATTTATTTCCTAGAGGATTTGGAACCCTCTCCATTGATGTTATGTGATAAGTAATCCTCTAGCTAGGTTTAGCAGATCTAATTGGTCATGCCCCTATATAATTAAGTATAAATTGGGTTTTAGTTAATTTACATTATTTAAGCCTAGATATATTAGGTAGGATAAGGTGTAAGTCAATCTTAATTTGTTACATACATTCTAGTGAACCTGACCTGAACTAACCATTACTATTTCCTCATTCAACAAAGTATATTAGTATGATCGATATAGTTTTATTTTTATGTATTTTTTGTGGACTATATCGATGTAGGTTGATATTTTCTAAATGTCATCTGTCTGTAGGAAAAAATACATTGGTGTAAGATGATAGACTTTTATTTTTCTATGTATTTATCAATAGGTTACAACAATGCAAATTAATCTAGTTTAATTTTTTGCATTTCTTTGTTAGCCAACTACATCAACCAAACCCAATCTAGTTATATCTTATGAATTATTTTTATATATTTTATAATTTTTTTCAAACTACATTGACCCAAGTCAATCTTGTCTAAAGTGTTGTGTGTTTTTGTCATGATCACAAATTTACCAAATTTTTTAAAACTTAATTTCAAGGGTCAAACTCTTAATTCTCGCTTCAATAACTAAAAATATGGGAATTAGAGACCTAATGTTTCCTTTAAACATACATATTTATCAATGGAAAAGAGAACTAAAAATATATCTGAACCACTCCCAAGGATCACATTCATTCCTAGATAGTTGCAAAACATCAAAGGGTAGTGCAAGAAAAATAAAAGGTAGAAAATCAATCCTAGAAACTTTTCTCAAGATTCCATGCTAATGTCTCAACTAAAGCTTCACTCAACCATATAATATCTCATTAGGAAGACTAAGGGTGAAGTCACAATTCCAACTTCCTATTCTAAGAGTCAAATTTTCAACCTAAACACCAATATTAACTCAAAAGGGGGTTCTTAACAATAAAAGCCTCCTAGCCTTTAATATAACACCTTGAGTCCAAAGACCTAAGCTTCCATTTTTGACATAATACCCATTTAATTTACACAATCCAAGGGATAGATATAACTTAATTTACACATTTAATGCATATATCCTATCATAACCAAGATGAGTTCTCGTACCCTAATGCTCAAATAATATTTCCTAAACCTTGAGGAACAATCCATGAAATCAACATTATGAAGGGATCCTTGCTTATATACCCTCACATAATTCTAAAAAATATCAATATTTTATTTCATGGTGTAAAATCATAGGCATGTTTTGCACATTCCAAATAAGACTTAAAAATAATGGCAATTCATAAGTGACTTGAAATAACTTGGGTAATGCAGTTGAAATGCAATAGATATCTGAAGATTAAATAATCACCCTCTAAGTTCTCATAAGAAGTTTATAAATATTTATTTGGACTTATCCATTTGGTAAACCCTCATAGTATTTGTATTATCCATCAATAATTAAAGGAATTATTACCCATGGCTTGCTTTCCATTTAAGAATTTTGTACAAGCACTACAAAACATTGAGAGAGAAATGAATAGTGACAAAGATAAACTCATTCTTATTTATATATCCTCAAAACTTATAATAAGTCCATCAAATTAATAATACAAATGTTCCAACAAAATATTTACATATGTAGATACATATATAAATATACATCCATATATACATATACATATGTATTTATATGGTTGGATGCATAACATTCTTCCAAATGAAGGATTGTAACATGAACATATCAACAAGATAAATTTGTTTTTATCACACTAGAATCAATATTTTATCATCTCTTTATAATATAAGTCTAATTAGTGCATATCTTACCCTCAATGACCTATTAATATACCATAATTACTAAAGAAATAATAAATTTAATCATAGCATTTATCAGTCCCATCTTGTATGAGTTTGATCAAATACCCAAAAATATATGAGATCAAACTCATTATTTCACTCCAAGTGGTTGACCTAAGTGGTTTCTAAATTAATTAATGGTTACAACTACACCACTGCTTAACATATCTCATTATTTATAAATGGAAATTTTCAAAATAAATTTAGGATAATTGCACGGTTGGCCTTATTAAAAAGCATCATGTTAATTCAAAGTGCAAGCCACAAAACTAAAGACCCAAAATTTAACAATGATACTACAAAAAATAAATCATACTCATAAAACATAATGATACAATAAATAATACTAGTGATTTCTATATTAACATCAAATCCATTATGTGCAGTGATTATAGGAGCATAGTAGATAACATATGACATCATATTTATATCAAATTCACAAGAGCACCCAGTAGAGTATGAATTACATACTCTTGGCATCTTTTATATAGTACTCTATATAATATACAAGAGGTTTTAGAAGACAAACATTAATAAATAAGATCCTAATAATACCAACATATGCATCAACAAATAACCTATATAACATAGAGTTTTAAATGTTAGATAATTTATACACTAGATACCATAAAACTTCAAGCAATTGAATACAAAGTAAAACATCTATAAGAGAGACTTTTCAAAAAAGAGAGTAAATTGGGGTATATTTTTATTTCACTAAAAAATGAAGTCAATAGATAAGTCAGCTTATAGCTGGCAAGTTACTTTATTTATTGATGAGCACTCTTACAAAAAAAAATAGAACAACTATAAGGCAACATGCAAGAACTAATTCTGAAAGAAATCACCCAAAATTCAAACTTATATCCATACAACTTAGTAGCTTACACTACTTACAATGTACTAGCACCATAAACTATACAACAATTTCTAATATGATCTAAATACAACATAAGCAATGTGCTCAATTACCACATAACATATCCTAATATCAAATAATTATAGCCTTAAAGCAATGCAAAAATGACCAACATTATTCATATTCTTTCCCAATGGGATACAATTAGGCAAGGTTGATTAGAATAAACCAAATAATAGAAATAACACTTAATACTTACCTTTCAAAAGAATTTGTAGGTGTAGAGTGAATTATCATTATTTAAAATGACATGCTTGACAAGGTGAATGTAGTAAAGAATGTATCTTACATATATCATTTCATAATTAAATACTAAAATTCAGACCATAAGGTGCCTCAACCATGAATAACACTTAATATTTATATTTCAAAATAAGTTGTAGGTGTAGAGTGAATTACCATTATTTAAAATGACATCCTTGACAAGGTGAAAGCAGTAAAAAATGTTTCTTACCTTTATCATTTTATAATTAAATACTAAAATTTAGACCATAAGGTGCCTCAAGCATGAAACCTTAAGATAAAACAAGAGTAACCACATGTTGATAAGTTAAAGCATCTACTTACTACTCATCATAGAGTCACAAGACAACACATAGTCCACAACTTTGATAGGTTAAATAAAAAGATGCAATCTATAACAAAGAACTCCTCACTCATAATAAAACATAACTAAACAAACATAAATTATTAATATAATTTTATTCCATCTCCTAATTACATCAGCTACAAAATTCAACCAAGATCAATAAAGCTAATAAATCCAATTGACACTTCGAGTTGAAAGGATAAGAAGTTACATCCCAATGAACTTCCAATAAGAAAACATAGTCTAGGCATTATATAAAATCATGTACAACCATTAAATTAATTATCAAACATTACAAATATAACTCCAAGTATATAAGTAGTTATACATCAATATTAAAATAATGTACCAACACCAAAAATATCACCAAGTCTCAAAACACCCGTAATTAATGAAATTGACTAAATAATAATTGATAGGTTTATTCTAAAATGATAGGTTTCTAAATTGACATGCCTAGGTTGATTTAAGCCTATAACCTCCTTAATAACCCCTAAACTTCACCATACCTATCCTAGTAAAAAGAAAACAAAAACAATATCATAGCTAGAATGCCATTAAATTGACAAAGCTAAATAACACCATAAAAAATCAATTACATGCTGCCATAAAAGTGATTAGATATAAAACCCAATTTTTAAGATTAAAACTAGAACAATCCCACCTCAAAATCAAACATCCTGAAAGTTTGAAATGATTTTTTTTGCATATGCCTAGCATCACCCTCTTTAGAGTTCAGAAAAGTATGGAAAAGAAACATGGCCAACACACCCTATTCAAATAGAGTTTTGCATTCAAAAAAATGATTTTTACAAACCTTGATCTATTTCTTAGCAAAAAATAAAAACATCAATTATTAATTTTTACAAGCCAACCCACAAAATGGGTCAATTCAATTCACCATTGGAAGTAACTTCTCAATTTAACCTAGAACATAATATTAGAGGACAACAATTTTCTAATGCTAAGGGTGTAATGTAGAAATCCCACACACATAATTTCATAATAATACCACAAATTTCATCATCCAAAAAATCCATGAGGATGAACCTCAATACACAAGCAATTGCAAAAGGCCAACAACTATAAGATCCAACTACCACTATTAGGTAGGAAGAATAACCACTAGATATAGTTAAACAAGATTTGAGACCACATTTAGCTTATATATATGATAGGGGCTTGTATTAGTATATAATCATATGCATATATGATCCCATATCATATTGGAAAACCAATTTATTTCCATAATGCTATTCCAAATTGAAATGAAAAAATATTTAGTAGAAAGGAAATGTAGCTTACCTAAAATCATGCCCCAAATTACTCATAAATATTCTAATGGCACCTTTGGAGAAATATTTGCTTCCATTTCACCCAAAATAGATTTTTTTTTCAAGTATATACATCTCCTCACGCTCTCCATTATCAAGGAGTTATAAATTTATAGCTAATAATTTGTTGCGAAAACACTTTGGCCTTCAAAATGGCCATACATCCCTTACTTGATGGCTACCATGCCCCAAATGTGAACAACTAGCTCTTGGAAGGAGGAAACACCCATATAGAGATTCTAGGAATAAAATAAATGATTAAGGTTTCCTAAAAAAATTATTAACCAAACTAAAACATTATTTAATTATTGATAATCCTTTTGGTCTACCCAACTTAGGTGGGTTCCTTTATTTGTCAAGGATTTAGTTACAAAAATGCCTTTTTATCATTATCATGTCTCAAGTTGAATATTTTCAAGTTGAATGCATATAAATTAATAATTATTTCAACTATAACCTAATAGAGATATGATGTAGACAAATTGTTAGTTCTTACTTAGGCTTAAACAAGATGATCTTAAAATTATATGTCATAACATCAAAACCTTATTATTAATTTAGTATAATGTTATTTCAAAAGAGATAGGTATGGTAAAAAATAATTAATGCAACCAATTATTAGTTATTTAAGCAATAATGATGAACAAAACTAGAACACCCCTTCATAAGAGGCACTATTTTAATCCAACATCAGTGCACCCAATTTTAATGCACTAAGAACATATTATCCATAACATTTAGGAGTAAACTTAGCACTTACCCAAGAGAAAGGAAGTAACATGATTTTTAGAACTCATTAAAATTGGATCAAGCATAATTAAGGAGATGATAGTGTCAACTGCATAATAAATCTGCTAACTCAGCCAAGCAGTTCCTACACAAGGGTCTTTTCAAATAAATTGCTCAAAAAATAGTTCAAGCACATCTGCAAAGGGAAAAAATAGGGATTATGGCATCCTTCCCTCCTTAAAATGGCATTGTCTCAGTTATTAGGAGCAAATGTAAGTATTTTACTTCTTCATATTTTAGGCATCCCTATTTTGAGGCACTAATAATTATTTAAATTTCTAGATTCCTTCACAAATTTTTAACATAATTCCAAAATTATAATTTGTAAATTTAAAATTTAAAAAATTTCATGTTAAAATTTCCATCATAGTGTGGATATATTGTTTAATAAATGAATAATTTCATAACCAAACTTGTAATAACTTGAAGTCTTCTACCCAATTACCAACTTGTAATTTTATGACAATAGTCAATTTAGCACAAAATAGCTAAATTTGAAGATATTTCACATTTGGATGTGGAATTTTACATGAAATTCAATTATGTCCCATGCATAACTTTACAACATTCACTATAAAATGCTAGCCAGTGTAGTAATCATATTGTCATGTGGAAAATTCCACCACTTTTAGCTATGATTCATGCATAATTCTTTGTCATTCATCATATAATGAAATCAACAAACAACCAAACATACCTCTATGGTTTTAAGGATTACATTGTTCATGGGTTAGTGTAGCATCATGCACTAACCACCTCAAACACTAGAAAAGCCATCCTAGGCATTCACATGCAACCTCCAAGGTTTTTCAACATGTTATCCATTAATTTGTGAACTCACGTGATGGTTCTATTGATTTCAATCCCACCATCATAAACCTTCCATCTAAAGGCATTAATCTAACTTTTTTCCTCTCCTACGAGTTAAATGGGTACCTAGGATTTTCAAAACCACCTGATCAGAACTTTGCATTGCTCATTTTGAGTATAGACATACATTCCAATCATGCCTTTAACAAATTAAAATATTTATTCTAAAATATTCATCTAGGTAAAACAAACAACACCTCATTCATATCATGCTTTCACCTACAATCCAATATGTGTTTTCATTTCAACAAGTACAATCTTGCTATTTTTTCATAAAAGTCCAACTTACATGACCACTTAGTGCTTCACAAGGCAACATTAAGGAAATTTCACAAGGGTTGTTTTATAAAAACCTCCATGAGGATAATAAAATAACATTAAATTCATTAGGTGACCATTATGCACAAAGCTCCCATAGCCAACTCGTGGCACACATGATGCACACACTCAAATAAATTAGGTAGCTACCTCATGCAAAGGGGAAAAGTGGGGTTTAAGCCTATGAGAGGCTCCAATTCCTAGCCCATACCCAGTCTCATTCAATATGGATATAGTGTTACTCCACCCTCAACCTCACACTTGCATCGATATTAATTATTAGTGAAATGACACAATATCACATAATAAATTACAACACTACACCTTGGTAGTTTTTAGTTATAATAATTGATTCAAGTCACATTACCTTGATTGTGATCACATTACCATTCAAAAGTTCCCCAGGCTTAATAACACAATGTCAAACTTATTCCAAGATATATATATATATATATATATATATATATACATACATATATATATGTATATATATATGTATATGTATATATATATATATGTATATATATATATATGTATATATATATATGTATATATATATATATGTATATATATATATATATATATATATATATATATATATATATATATATATATATATATATATATATATATATATATATATATATATATATATGATATACTCATACCATAATGTTGATAACATGGAGCAGATATAAATTCACATGGTTAACTACATTCACATATCATGGAGGGGTTTACACAACATATAATAATTTACATGTATGAAGGAACCACATAAGCTAGGTAACATATGTTGACTTATATGTCTTATTAACTTATGCCAAGTGTATTCTCACATCAAAACACACAAGTACATCTACTAGTCATACACAAGGGTCCAAGAATCTCATCAGTCCACCCAATGTTCATATGTCATCCCAAATGACATCGATATCCATTTTTCATGTTATTAAAAAAATATCAGCATTTTAACCAACCAAAAAAATAGACTTATTTATAATCCCACCACCTTAGGAAAAATAGTGCTCCATGAACACTAGTCACATTACTTTTTTACAATTTTGCATAGTTATAACCAGTCACCTATAATGACACATAAAACCAAGAAAGGACATACAATTGCTTTCTATAACTGTAAAAAAATACAACTACCTATAATGACAATCATTTGATCCTTTACAAGAGATTACCTTTTAAATCATCCAAGGTAAATTGGTAGTAATAATAAATTTTTTAATAAAGTGTTCTGTAAATTCTAGGTCACCTTACTAGGCCCACTTGGTAGTTTTATGGGCTTGGTCTTTAGTAAATGCCACTTTTTTATCATCCCATGGTGAGTTAGCTTAGAGAATAGCTTTGTAAAAATAGTGTACATCTCTATTTTTTAGCATTTTTATTCACACTTTAAGACCAAAATAAAACTAATAAGTTAGAAACTCAAGATTCTCCCCATTTTTATGCGAGTTCATTATACAAAATTCTACTCATTCCCTCTAGGAATCCATTTGTCAAAGCTTACTAGCTGTCATCTAAAGTAGTGAGCATAATTTAATGAACCCACATACAAAGGATATAAAACCAAAATTTGAATCCAACAATAATTTCATTCCTAGAATGTAATTGGTGCAATGATAAGATTTACTAGTGGTATTGTTCCACTTACCTCTTGCTACCTTTGCCCACTGAGTATAGCTTAAATCATATGGTTGTACTTAATGTTAGGCTATTGTATTATCTTGGCAATAATTAGTTGCCTCACATTCTTAAAAATTCATTTATATGTCACAACTAAAAATACATAAACATTATTAGTTTCAATATCTTGAGTTCAAACATTACCCTTTTTATATAAAAAAGGTTTCTTTAAGCAAGCTATATTAATAGCACTTGTGAGACTTGAAATAGTTCATAAAACATTATATTTGATTGGAATAAATCATATGTGAGCCTATATCATAAGCCAAATTATAAATTCATATTATTCATCTTGTAGTAAGCAACAATTATATGATGCCTTAACATACCTTCATAGTCCTAATTATAGGACTGATTGACAATCACATTAGGTACTTTTGAATAAATTAGGGAAATAGTTAGTTGAACAACCATCAGCTTTCCCTTGGATAGGGTATCATACAAGATATTATAATTGATTATTGTAGTTTTCAAATATCACATAATAGTTATGACAGTATTTATTTTATGCCAACAATTAGGATTAACATTAAGTCACTTAATGCTTGGGTAGATTGCCTTAGAACTTGTACCCAATTAAATCATTAATACCATTTAGATGCATATACAATTGAATATGGCTAGTAGGTTCTAGTAATAATTATACCAAGGATGGTGGTTGAATTCATTCTTTATGGTGGCATGCTCATGATATATGAATGTGTAATAGATCCCCTTATTGCATATCCCATAGACCAACAATGGTATTCAACAATCATTTATGTCATGCAAATAAAAAAGCTTAAAATTATCCCTTTAAGTATAAAATCCCCTATTCATTGTGAAACAACTCCAAAAAAAATTTGGAATTGTATATTAGAGTACATTTTTGGATGGGGTTTAGACCCAATTACCTTACTTACTACTACAAGCGATAAATGTTCATCACACTCATGTACATGCAACTAAAACCGAAGGAGGTAAAATAAGGTACTTAGCTAGAGGTAACTACATATACAAGGTGCTATGGGGAAGCATGCTACCTTAATAGATGCCTTATGGGGTTTGGGGTGGATTAGTGTATGCATACATAGACAGGGCCCAAGTGCCATATGTGGCACTCATACTTCCATATAGGACCATTTCTAGGTCCTTAACCCTACTTAAATACCTCACTTTCCTTAGTGGGTTTTAGTTCTACTTGAAGATGGTTAAGTTTAAGGATTAGTTTAACCAAGAAGGATAACTTTATCATCATAAGTTATCTTTCAAGTTAACATAAGTTTATGTTACAAGTACAAATTACTAACCTAATATTTAAACATAGTTCAAACAAGTAATCATAATTAGCAACCAAAAATCAATTCATCACATGCAGATTTATAATCATTCATGTAGTAAAAATATTATTACATAAAGAGAAAATAGATTTAAAACTCAAGGTTTCATAGTTCTATCGATTGAGGTCATAAACACCTCATGGCCTTTAAGGTCACTATACCACTGTTAAATAAATCATACATCATTTGTTTACTAAACTTGAATGCCATTACTTAGAATAATGGTTAATGATATAGTTATGATCAATATCGTTATTCATTAAATATCCTTTAGGTAGTCTAGAAATGAATCCATATAATGACATTATATTGGCATAGCCAATGCGTCATTATAAAATAAGAGAAATTAATACATTATTTGTCTAAGGTATCTAATCAATTAGTACTTAATATTTTATGTATTAATTTAATAGTTAAGTCCTTTTTAGATAACTATATAAGAAATGAATCAATTCTTTTCACACAATGTTACATTATTATCTAAGTAAATGCATGCATAATGAACCATCACATTCTATAATTAGGTTCGTATTTAAATGAACTAAAAGAGAGTAGCACGTGATTCACATCTAACTAAATATAGCACAGTCATATGTAAATAGAATTCAGCTGAATTTTATGTTGAGTGAAACCCAAATAAAATGTTCCACTTAAGAAAATTTTATAATTTTTTTTTGGGTAAGCCATAACAGCAAGGCAAACATGTTCAACTATTAGAAGGGAAAGTAAAAGCATATGCATCCTAAGGAATAAAAATAAGCAAGCATGAATGTTTTAGTTATATAATTATGCAACATAAAATGAATTAGAAACACTATACATCATGATTATTTAATCTAATTGATTCATAATGGTGATATTAGATTTAAATAATTGATTTAACCTTTCAACTTTACTTATTTACATAACTATCCTATGCAGAAATAATGTGCATGCTTATGAAACATCTTGATTATGAAAAGGAGTTAGATTAGCTTTAATTCATGTAATAAAAAAATTAATAATTTTTAGATCTAATATATGCATCATACATGCCTTACACGCAACTAGGTATATCTAAAATGTGTGTTAGAAGGAATGATTATGATTTGGTTTCTTTGTGTACTAGCAACTAGTAATTTTGAATAGTTTATGCATACCTGAAAATAACTAACAATACCATATACATGCATTTATGTAATTGGATTCACCATATATAATGTGATAAACCAAAGGCTAATACTAATCTAACTTTTGTGCTTAATTTAAGACTATGTGTTTTTGAATTAAAAAAACATAATATATAGCTAATTGTCTATAGAATCTAACTGCAAGATTAATCTTGTATTATAATAAAAAGATCAATGTTGTTGTCAATTATACACAAAATATTTTTAAGAAATATTATGTAATTTTCTAATTAAACTCTACTAAGGATAGCATCAATAGATCAAATTGAATATCTAGATTATCTAATTAAATCAAGGAATCAACACTATAATAATTATTTAGATTAACAATATACAAGAATTTATAATAATTTAAATTGATTATAATTAAATATTAGAAGAGTAATTCTATAATTGATTGCATTAACAGAATGTTCTATCAAACTGAGAGTTAAAACAATTATCTAATAACTTTATGTACCTAAAGTGTGTTACCTTCATCAACATATATCAAATTAACCATTTTATCCTTTAGGTTATATTCAATTGTCATTTAAATTTTGCATCCCATCATCAACATAGGTTATAATTAACACAATTAACCCATAATAATGAAATTACATACTATCTATCTCAAATATCAATATTGAAAATAGACTAATTGAATAAACATAACTAACATAATTAAATTGTTACCAACTTCATTCATTGCATGTACACAAAATCACCGAAGCATGGAGTAGAAAGTGAATGAACTAGACAAGCCTTCCCAACCAAATCAATGAGCCCAATCATTGGTGTCTCTTATCACCCCAAACATCAATAGGTGGTGGTTATGGAAACTAAGGATGTGAATGAAATTATAAGCAATCACATTTCCAACTAGAGGACATCTTGGCAATAAAATAAAAGAAAGACAAATATTCCATTCCAAGGTAAGACAAGAATAATAAATTCATATTCAATATAGATTAGAAGTAGGGATTAATAAGATGGATGATTAATGATATAGAATTTATTAATGCTTAATCAATTATATATTCTTTGAGTTAATTACCTTGGATCTCCATCCAAGTTAGGGTTGGCCTTGACTGTCTTGACTGACAATTTATACTAGGTATACAATATACCAATTATTTTAATCATTTAGGTCTAGTCCAGGAATGGTGACCAATTGACCATGAAAACATATAAAACTCACAACCAGTTAAATGAACCACATAAAATTCAAATAAGTCATTTATTCAAATAAATATATTAATTCAAACCAAAATATAATATTATCAACACAACCCAAATTTTTCATAAAACAAAGGAAAAACTCATTTAGACTTCTTCAATGCCCTTTCAAACCCATTAGATTATAACTAAGTGTATTTAGGACAATTTAATAGAGGTGAGTCCATAAGTATTACATAGGATCCAAACACATAAAAGCAACCAACTTAATCATGCCCTCAAAAAACATGTCTGATCAAACCACCAGTCCAAACACATCTGACTCTTAAAACATAGTCAAATTTTAACACCAAAACTCATTCAACTTGTGCTTTTAATAATCACAATACAATGATATAAAATGCAGTCAAAGATATCAAATAAACCCCATCAAATTTTAACTCCAAGGCCATGACATAAACATACATAATTATCATATATTCAGAAGCTCTGATATAATTCATATAAATGTAGTCAACCTAAAGATGCAATTGAAGACAATCATAAAACCCAGTTGATTATCACAACATAGTGATAAAAAATGTAGTCAAGATAAAAAACCACAAACCAAATCAAATATCACAACACCAGAATACATAAACATGGTCAAGATATTAAAAAAATGCCAATCGTAATTTATTTCTAAGAATCCAAAGGAAACTATTAAAGGTAATGACAATAACATAGTCAAATAAAGAAGACAACCATATTTCTCAAGTGAATATATAAACTCAATCATCCATAATAGTGAAACCAAAATGAAATCAAAATCTATAGATAGAGTAATAGTTAACCCAATATGAACATGTTCCCAAATGAAATAGATAAAATCAGTTTCATTCTTGCAATAAACTAAGATAAAATTGAATACAATCATAATAAAACAACCATTGTGACCAACCCATATTATTGAAATCCCATGTCAAAACCCGAAACATACTTTATAATTGAGAACATAGTCATTAATTTGAAAACCAACTAACCATTAAGATCTAAGCATGAAGCCAAGAATAAAACAACACATTTTTATCAAAACCAAGCACTCCAATAGGAACTAACTCCATTATTCCACATAATGATATATCCATTATACACGAAAACATAGAAACATATGTTTACACAAGATGAAGCCACATAACTTCCATGAACAAGTATTAAGATATCTATACATAGCAAGCCAAAGAAACCATCAACCATCCATTTTAACATAGAATAGATAAACCATATGGGGTATCAAACCATAAGACCAATGAAACATTTTCATGCACATAAAATCAAGAAATTCTCAAGCTTTAATAGAAAACCAATGGATTAAAAACAATAAGATGCCCATATATATAATATGTAAATACCAACATTGACTTATATCGAATCTTTTGAAGTTTTTCATATGCATCCAGAAGTCCTAAGACTTTTGGTTGTGTATGAAACATTTTATATTTTTTTCAAGATACATCAACAAAATAAAAAAGAAATAGGAAAAATAATATGAATCACCCAAAAATGTAGAGAAAACTCAAAATCTAATAAGATATAAATCAAAACCTCTAACTTTCTAAGTCATGTCCCCAAAAATCTAGCATGACCACCATAAAAACCAATCAAACTCCATTGTTTTCCTTATTTTCTTTCCATCTTCCTAACCCCATCAACTCTTTTCATTTACCATCCAAATCCCCATTCCATCCATCCAATTTCCCCATACCCATTCAATGTATTCATTGAATGTGAGGAGAGAGAAATCCTCCCATATTCCTCAAGACAATCACCTACCAAATTTTCCATGATTACAATGGTCATTAATTAACCTATCTCAAAAGCTCCATCCACCAACCCAAACACCAACTAATGAAAATTTAGGTTAGTGTTTAAACCACATAATTAACACTAACAATGTGGATAAACATCCTAATGCCCATGACCTATGCCACCAGTAATCATAAATGTCAATAAAATAATTAACTCAATATGCCATCAGCTCTATATTGACTAAAATAAACCATGTTTAATATCAATGTTGATTCTAATACACAATATAACCAAGCCACTTAACAAACATGTAACCACCTTAAAACTATAAGGTATTTATATATGGTTTATGGAATAGTCCAAAGGATTACAAGGGTAGGTCTAGGTAGGTCTTAAGTAATTCATCCAATTAGGTGAGTAGGATTCATGTAGGTGTGCAAGAGTGAATGGGAGTTGCACATAAGGAGTAGGCTAGAGTTAATGGTAGAGGTGGAACAAAAGACTATAGTTGCAAATAAATAATGAAAAATAATGACCTATGTCAACAAGATAAAAGTATAACAACATACAACACAATGAAACAAGTACCAATATCATGATATAAACATAGTCAATGACCAACTAAGATGTCCAAAGGATGGGAAACATAATTGAAATATGTATACCTATTAGACTTGTCCAACTTCTCATAATTTCTTTAGTACTGGGTGTACCACTACCAACATCTGCCTAGTTCATAGATATTACCTGCAACCACCAATAAGTACATCAAGAGAACCATATCAAAAATTGATAAATAATTATAAAATTTTAATAATATCATCTATAGTAATAGTCCATAAAATTATCATGTGTAAAATTAGACATGCAGTCTGAATACCACTATACTAAGTACCAACATATAATCCAACTAAAGTAAGCAACTAGTAGTCAATTTTATAATAATAATAATAATAATAATAATAGCAATGTTTTAATAATAAAATATATTGTAAAAATTTGGGGTCGTAATATCTTCCCACTTGAAAGGGAGTCATTAAGATGAATTAAGAAAATATCCATGCATAATGCTGCCTAAAAAGATGTGCATCTTCCCAAGTAACATTTTTTTCACTTAGCGAGTCCCATTGCACTAAAACCTATTATATATATATATATATATATATATATATATATATATATATATATATATATATATATATATATATATATATATATATTTCATAGCTTAACACTATGATGGTCCAAAATTCTCACTAGTTTCAACTGGATCTTTTCCTCTTCTATGACCTATAAATGAGTCTAATTCAAAACATGAGATGGATCAGGTATATACTTTCTTAGAAAATCAACATGAAATACATCATGAATCCTTGATAGAGGAGGAATATCTAACTGGTAAAAAATATGACTAATCTTTTCCACAATGTCAAAAGGCTTGATAAATCATGGAGCTAACTTGGAAGCCTTGCCAAAATTTATAGAACTTTTATGTGGTCTAACATGAAAAAAAACTTTGTCCCCCATGTTGAATTCACACAGAGTTATCTTTTGATTAGCTCTTTTTCCGATCTAAATCTATTTTTAAATTCTACCATATTAATTCTATTTGCCTATCATATTCTAGCAGTAAATCAGGTCTAATAACAGCTTTATTTTCCAATCTATCCTAACCAAGAGGAGTTATGCATGTACGCCCATATAGAGCCTCAAATGGAGCCATCTTTATTGCATAATGGTATGAATTATTGTATGAAAATTCAATTAAATGGAGGTGATCTTCCCATTCAATTTTCTAATCTATGATGTACATGTGCAACATATATTAAATCACTTGGTTGAGCCTTTCAGCTTATCCATCAATTCTTAGATGATATGAAGAACTAAAAATTAGCCTTGTTCTGAAGGTTGAAGTCAATATAAGCCAAAATATTTAAGTAAACAACTTGTCATAGTCTAAAATAATCATTTTACGTATACCATAAAGTCTAACCACTTCTTTCATGAAATGTTTCACAAACATGGAAGCATCATCTATTAAATTTATAGCAATTAAATGGCTAAGTTTAGTGGCCTTATCAATCACCATAAGGATAGTATCATATTTTTTGCATGATTTTTTCAGCCCTATAATAAAATCAAGTGAAGATATAATCCACTTATCTCATGGAATATCATGAGGGTACAACAACCCTCCTAGATGATAATGCTTAGCTTTAACTTGCTAGCATTCCAAGAATTTCACTACAAATTCAATGACGTCATGCTTCATTATAGGCCAAAAATAGAGCCTTATTAGTGCATGCATCATCTTTTTAACCCCAATATGAACATAATAAGTTGTTGTATGCACTTCTTTTAGCACAAAATTTCTTAAGTCACCCAAATTGGGTACATAAATTTTATCTTTATGCCTTATAAAGCCATCTATTTCAACATAAAAAATAGTAAATATTTTTGCTATAGGATCATCAACCAAACCTACTCTTACATTATGTAAAAATTCATCAGTAAGTTATTATTCCAAAATAACACTTCTAAAATTTCTTTGTAAAATTGATAAGGCAACAAGGTATGTGCATCTACTGAGTACATCAACCACACAATTCTCCTTGCCTTTGACATATGATATGTCCATGTCAAATTTGATTAAAATATCTAGCCCCCTGTATTGGTATGCATTTAAATTATCTTTAGAAAATAAATACTCAAGGTTGTGGTGACTAGACTTCACCTTGAATGGCTTTCCCAGTAGGAAATATTTCCATTGTTTGAGTGCATGAATAATAACAACAAGCTCCATGTCATGCCTAGGATAGTTATTTTCATGCGCCTTCAATTTTTTTGACTCATAAGACATAACTTTTTCATCTTGGGTCAATATTTTTCCATATACTTCCTTAGAAGCATCACCCCAAACTTCAAAGTTACCATTTAGGTCCAAAATGATAAGAATAGGTGTTGTTGTTAGGAGCACCGTCAACTTGTTAAATGCCTCCTCACACTAAGGGGTCCTCACAAATTTATTTCCTTTACACTATAAAGAGGTAATGGGATAGGCCACACTAGTAAATTTTTCAACAAAATGCTAATAATAACCAACCAAACCCATGAAGTTGCACACCTCATGCACATTGGTAGGAGCAGGTTAATCTTTATAGCTTTAATTTTTGTAGGATTAACAACAATTCTAGCCTTAAAAATAATGTGACCTAAATAATGAATTTTAGATTCATAAAATGCACATTTGGATATTTTTCCATATAGCTTATGTTATCTTTATATTTATAAGACTAAATGAAGGTGTTGATCATGGTCAACCTCATTTTTTAGAATAAATTAGAATGTCATCAATAAAGACCAGCACAAAATTATCCAATAAGTCTCTAAATATGTTTTTCATAAGATTCATGATAATTTTAGGTGCATTTGTCAGGCTAAAAGTTATAACCATAAACTCATAATGTCCATATCAAGTTCTAAAAGCTTTTTTATGAATGTTCTCTTCCTTGATTCTCAGTTGATGGTAGCTTGATCTCAAATCAATCTTTGAGAAGATGGAAACACCTTTTATTTGGTCAAACAAGTCATCAATCCTAGGAAAGGGATAATGGTTTTTTATTATTACCTTATTTAGTAAGTGATAATCAATGCAAATCCTCAATGTACCATCCTTCTTCTTCATAAAGACCACTAGAGCACCCCAAGGGGACACACATGGCTAGATGATTTAACTATCCAAAAGTTATTAAAACTAAAGTTTTAACTCTTTTAAGTTAGCCACATTCATGTGGTAGGGGGATTTAAAAGTATGGGAAGATCTGGGCATGATATCCAAGAAGAAATAAAATTCATACTTAGGTGGAAAATTAGGTAGTTTTTTAGCAAAAACATCCATGAACTCTCTCAATAAATAAAAATCTACATGCACTAACTCCTTTTCCTTGGGTAATTATTGTAGTTGGATCACGTAAATCTTACAAAATTTTCTTAGCCCTTTTCAGTTTTAAGGCTAGTGTTTTGTGTCTTTCAGACCCTTGTATGCCTTATAATTCCATAATTTGGCCAAGGTAATTAATGCACTGCACTCTTTTTCTCACATAATCAAGCATGGTTTGATGTTCATGCAGCCAATCCATCCCAAAGATGAGATCATAAGACCCTAAATGTGTAATAAAAATATTCATCTTGGTCTTAAAAACACCAAAATCAAGTTTTGCTTATTCTAAGCACTCAAGAATAAACACTTTTTTGCCAGCACCAAACTCAACCTCCCAACATTCTCTTATCAAGATGAGTTAAATTTTACATTTCCTTACAAAAAAAGGAGAAATAAATCAATAAGTTGCACCTGAATAAATCAAGATAATCAATGGAAAACCATTTATTATACCTCTCGTTTTGATTGGAATGACCTACAATTTAGCATTATGATTATCAACATTAGTGTATACCCTATGATTTATTTCTTGGTTTGATTTTAGTTTAGGATAATCCTTTTTATAGTGCTTATCACCACATTATAAGTAAATAATAGCTATAGAAGATGCTATCAGAATAGTATTAGCACCTATATTAGGTCCACGTTGGTTTCCTTGATGTTCCTTCTTATAATAACTAGGTTTATAGGATCCTTGGGACTTCAAATTTTTGTTTTGATTAAAAACTTGCTTAAATTTTTATTGCCACCTAAAAATCTATGGTTTTTATCTAATTTTCAAAATTTATTGTTCATGGGATAAAGGATTTTCACTTTAGACTATTTCCTATTTGACTTAAATTCTTGTCGTGCCTTTTGGCAAGACTTTTCTTTTTCTTCAGGCCTATAGTTTGATTCAATTATTGCATCCAAGGTCCTTGGGTTCATCATATTGATGTCATGTATCAATATTTATTTGAGCATAAGTTTGAAATTAGTAAGCTTGGTTTTTTTTCATGCATATAATTCACATGATAGCAAATTTAGAAACTTATATTCATACTCAATAACATACATGTTTTCTAGCTTTAAAAACTAAAAATAAGTGATTTTACGATATTTATAATATTAATGTAGGCATATTTTATGAAACTAAGTCTCAAAAATAGACTAGGATAGGTTTAAGGGCTAATATCCTTTAATGGCACAAAGGTGATTCCACCATAAGGATCTAGGACCAACTAGTTAATAGGCTACCACCCTGGCTTTCAAATTTGATGACATGTTGTGCAAGTTGAAATATTTTTTCAAGTGTACCAACCATGCATCAACTATGTAAATTGATTCCTTGCCTAAAAAGGTAGGTAGTGGAAGCTTCTTCAGTTCTTTGATGATTGAGTCAATTGTGGTCAATGGTAGATCTTGAATCATAGGTCCTTCTACCTACCCTATTTTTAATTTGGGTACTTCCTCTTAAGATATCTCTTCAAGATTATTCAATATTTATTATTGGTTATCAATATTTCTTTATAAGGTGTTAAGGTATGTCAATATTCCATTAAGGATCTCCTCATTCTTGTCATTTGGATTCCCAATGACTACATCAACATTGGGTACCTTAGTATTATTGTCAACATTATTCACAAGTAGTTGTTCTTGGTTATGGATGGGGATGTGGCCATAATGACCCCTCATTCAATTTATACATTTGCCCCTATATAGGTTGACATTAAAAGGGTTTCCATGAATGTTGCCTCTACTTGATCATGTTTTAACCATCCTAAGAATTACAAGTGATAACTCGGTAAATTACAAAAAAAATTAAGAAGAAAACTCACTCCCAAAGTTCTCTAGAGCAAAAAAATGATTTGATACTAGATGAAATGACCCCACAAAAATATCAAAATTATATATCAGAGTATATTTTTAGATGCGTATTAGACTCAATTACCTCACTTGATTCTTCAAATGATAAATGATTAACACATTCACATACATGTAACTAGCACCAAAAGAGATGAACTAAGGTAATTAACTAGAGATAACTACATACAAAAGTTGTTATGGAGAAGCATGTTACCTTAGTATATGTCTTATGAGATTTGAGGTGTATCAGTGTATGCATACATGGATAGGACCTGAGTGTCATATATGGCACTCATACTTCCACATAAGACTATTTCTAGGTCCTTAACCCTAAGTAAATACCTCACTCTCCTTGGTGGATTTTAGTCTCACTCAAAGATGGTTAAGTTTAAGGATTAGTTTAATAGATAAGGATAAATTCATCATCCTAATTTATTGTTTGGATACATAGATTTATGTTACAAGTACAGGTTACTAACCTCATATTTAAACATAATTCAGATAAGTAATCATAATCAGTAAACATAAATAAATTCATCACATGTATATTTATAATTATTCATGTAGCAAAAAATATTTTTACATAAATAGAAAACATATTTAAAACTCAAGGTTTCATAGTTCTATTAGCTGAGGTCATAAACATCTCATGGCCTTTAAGGTCATTACAACATTGTTAAATAAATCATACATCATTCATTTAGTAAACATGGATGCCATTACTTAGAATAACGATTAATGATATAGTTATGATCAATATCGTTATTCATAAAATATCCTTTAGGTATCCTAGAAACAAATCAATTTAATGATATTATATTGGCATAGTCAATGTGACATTATAAAACAAGAGAGATCAATACATTATTTATCCAAGGTATCTAATCAATTAGTCCTTAATATTCTATGTATTGATCTAATATTTAAGTCCTTTTCAGATAACTATATAAAAAAGGAATCAATTCTTTTCACACAATGTTCCATTATTATCGAAGTAAATGCATCATAATGAACCATCGTATTCTAGAATTAATTTCAAATTTAAATGAACTAGAAGAGAATAGCAAGTGATTCACATTTAATAGAGTATAAGACAATAAAAAATAAATAGAATTCAACTAAGTTTCAAGCTGAGTGAAATCCAAATAAAATGTTCTACTTAAGGAAATTTTACAATTTTTTGTTGGGAAGCTATGGGTAGTAAGGCAAGCATATTCAACTATTGGAAGGGAAAGTGAAATTATATAGAGCCCAAAGAATATAAATCAGCAAGCATGCATGTTTTAGTTATATAATTATGTAATATCAAGTGAAGTAGAAACACTATACATCTTGCTTATTTTATCTAATTTATTCATAATGGTGATATTAGACTTAAACAATTCATTTAAGACCTTTCAACTTCACTTATTTACATAACTATCCTATGTAAAAATACTATGCATGCTTATGAAAAATCTTGATTGAGAAAAGGAGTTAGACTAACTTTTAATTAATACAAGAACAAAAGTAATGATTTTTAGATCTGATATATGCATCATACATACCTTACATGAAACCAGGTATATTTGAAATATGTGTTAGAAAGAAGGATTCTGATTTGGTTTCCACATGTACTAATAACTAGTAATTTTGAATAGTTTATGCATAGCTAAAAATGACTAAGAATCCCATATACATGAATATATGTAATTGTATTCACCATATATAATACGATAAACCAAAGGTGACTATTAATCTAGTTTTCATTTTTAAATTAAGACTATGTATTTTTGAGTCAAAATAGCATGATATATATCTAATTTTCTATAGAATCTACTTGCAAGATTATTCCTATATTAGAATAGAAAGCTCAATTTTCTTGTCAATTATACACAATATGTTTTTAAGAAATATTGTATAATTGTCTAAGTAAACTCTACATAGGATAACATCAATAGATCAAATTGAATATCCATATGATCTAATTAACTCAAGAGATCAACACTACAATGATTATTTAGATTAAGAATATACAAAGATTTATAAAAATTCAACTTGATTATAATTGAATATTAGAAGATTAAATATACAATTGATTACATTAACGTAATGATTTATCAAACTAAGAGTTAAAACAATTATCTAATAATTGTGTTTAAGTTTTTGATCGACGTTTCAGTTCACACTCCATGAACTATCATCAGGGTGAAAAAATGAAAAATGTAAAACACTAGACTAAGCATTTCCTTTATAGATAAAACATTGAAGCTCATTAATGTCAAGGTGAGTGAAAAAGGTCTCTACTATAAGCCATATACTATGAAAATACTATTGATTTAATTATCTAATAACTTAATGTACCTAAAGTGTGTTACCTTCAGTAACATGTATCAAATATCCATTTTACCCTTTAGGCGATATTTAGATTTCATTTAAATTTTGCACCCCATCATCAACATAGTTTAGAATTAACATAATTAAACCATAATAATCAAATTGCATACTATTTATCTCAAATATCAATACTAAAAATAGACTAAGTGAATAAACTTATCTAACATATTCAAATTTTTACCAATTTATTTCATGTGTATGCAAAATCACTGAAGCATGGAGCAGAAAGTGAATGAATTAGACAAACCCTCCCAACTAACCCTATGATCCCAACCATCAGTGGCCCTTACCACCCCAACCATCAATAGGATGGTGGTTGCAGTAACCAAGGATGTGAATGAAATTCTGAGCAATTGAATTTCCAACCAGAGGACATCTCGGCAATAAAATAAAATAAAGGCAAAGATTCCATTCTAAGGTAAGACAAGAATAATAAATCCATATTCAATATAGATCAAAATTAGGGAAGACTACTATGATTTTTGAATGATATATAATGTATTAATAATTACTCCATTATATAGTCTTTTGATTTAATCACTTTGGCTCCCCATCCAAGTTACAATCAACCTTAATAGTCTTGATTGTTGATTTATATCAGGTATACAATATAGTATTTAATTTAATCATTTAGGTCTAGTTTAGGAATGGTGACCAATTAACCATGCAAACATATAAAAATCACAACTAATTAAATGAACCACATTACATTTAAATAAGTCATTTATTCAAACACATATATTAATTCAAACTAAAATATAACATTCTCAACACAACCTAGGCATTTCATAAAACAAATGAAAAACTCATTCAAAATTCTTTGATACCCTTTCAGACCTGGTAGATTATAACTAAGTATATTCAGGATAAATTAATAGAGGCAAGTTCATAAGTATTACATAGGATCCAAAACCAACTTAATCACGCCATTAAAAAGTAATAGATCTGATCAAACCACCAGTCTAAACACATTTGACTCTTAAAACATAGTCAAATTTTAACACCAAAACTCATTCAACTTGTGCCTTTAATAATCATAAAATAGTGATATAAAACTCAGTCAAAGATATCAAATAAACCCCATAAAAGTTTAACTCCAAGGCCACAACATAAGCTTACATAGTTAACATATATTTAAAAGCTTTCATATAATTCATATAAATATAGTCAACTTAAAGATGCAACTAAATATAATCATAAAACCCAGTCAATTATCACAACATAGTGATCAAAATGCAATCAAGATAACAAACCACAATCCAACTCAAATATCATAACACAATAATACATAAATGCAGTTGAGATATAAAAAAAATCCCATTTCTAGGAATCCAAAGGAAACTATTGAAGGTTTAACAATAACATAGTAAAATAAAGAAGACAACTAGATTTCTTAAGTGAATATATGAACTCAATCATCCATAATAGTGAAATCAAAATATAAAGATAGAGTAATAACCCAATACAAATATGTTCTCAAACAAAATAGATAAACTCAATTTCATTCTTGTAGCAAATGGAGATAAATTTGAATATAATCATAATAAAGTGAATACATAGTTAAAATAACATGGATGAGGCCCATATAAATATATTATTAGAACAAGTGGTTCTAATGAATCAAAATCATAATAGTCACATTTCATAAAGGGTTTCAAACCATCATGACCAACCCATATTATTGAAATCCTAAGTCAAAATCCAAACCATACTTTATAATGGAAAAAAATTCACTAATTTGAAAACCAACCAACCATCAAGATATTAGCATGCAACCAAGAATAAAACAACACATTTTTATCAAAACCAAGCACTCTAATAGGAACTAACTCCATTATTTCACATAGTGATATACACAGATGAATTCAACCGACCAAGTCCATACAACCATTATACACAAAAACATAGAAACATTTATTTACACAAAATAAAGCCACATAAATTCCATGGATAGGTATAAAGATATGTGTACACAATAATCCATAGAAACCATCGACCATCCATTTTAACATATAATAGATAAACGCTATGGGGTATCAAACTGTAATACCAACAAAACATTTCCATGCACACAGGGTCAATAAACTCTCAAGATTTAATAGAAAACCAATGGATTTGAAACAATAAGATCATCATCATCATCATCATCATCATCATATATATATATATATATATATATATATATACATTTTCAATTTTATATGCAAATGCTAGCATCAACTTATATCAAATCCTTTGAAGGTTTGCATATGCATCTAGAAGTCCTAAGACTTTCAGTTACGTATGCAACTTTTTATATATTTTTTCAAGATACATCAATAGAATCAAAAATAAATAGTTAAAATAATATGACTCACCTAAAAATATAGAGAAAACTCAAAAGACAATAAGATAGAAATCAAAACCTCCAACATTTGAAGCTGTGTCCCTAAAAATCTAGCATGACCACCATAAAAACCAATTTACCTCCACTATTTTCCTTATTTTATTTCTATCTTCCTAACCCCATCAACTCTTTCCATCCACCAACTAATTCCCCATTCCATCTGTCTAGTTTCCCCTTACCTATTTAACGTCTGCATTGAATGTGAGGAAAGAGAAATCCTACTACATTCCCTAAGGCAATCCTCCACCAAATTTTCCATGAATGCAATGGTTACTAATTGACCTATCTTAAAATATTGATCCACCAACCCAAATGCCAGCTAATGAAAATGTAGGTTAGTGTTTAAACCACATAATTAACACTAACAAGGTGGATCAACATCCTAATCCATGTGGCCTATGCCCTTGGTAATCATAAATGTCAATAAAATAATTAATTTAATATGTTATTGACTCTACGTTAATTAAAATAAACCATTTAAACCACATTTAATATCAATATCAATGCCAATACATAATATAAACAAGCCACTTAACAAACATGCCACCATCTTAGAACTATAAGGTATTTATATGTAGTTTAAGAAATAGTCGAAGGGATGATAAGGGTAGGTCTAGGTAGGTCTTAGGTAATTCATCTAATTATGTGAGTAGGATTCAAATAGGTGTGTAGGAGTGAATAGAAGTTGCATGAAAGGAGTAGGCTGGAGTTAATCATAGAGGCAGAACAAAAGACAATGATTGTAAATAAATAATATAAAACAATGATTTGTGACAACAAGATAAAATCACAACAAAATGAAATAAGTACCATGTCATGACAATGACATAATAAATGACCAACCAAGATTTTTGAAGGATAGGAAACATAACCGAAACGAGTATACTTATCAAACTTTTCTGACTACTCAAAATTTATTTGATATTGGGAGTACCACTACCAACATCTACCTAACTCATAAATAATACCTACAATCACAATAAGTACATCAATATAGCCATATTGAAAATTAATAAATAATTATATAATTATAATAATATCATATACAACAATAGTCCATAAAATTATCAAGTGTAGAATTAAACATGCAGTCTGAATACCACTACAATAAGTACTAACATATGATCCAACTGAAGTAAGCAACTAGTAGTCAGTTTTATAATAATAATAATAATAATTTAATAGTAAAATTTATTTTAAAAATGTGGGCTTGTAACACATTGATTTACCATGGCAAATTAGTTTTCCTTACTTTATCAACCTTTCAGGATCAAGTCACACCCTCAATATTTCCATGGACTTAATTTTTTAACACCCTATGATATCTTGTTCCTACAAGTCATCAATGAACATTGAGCATTCATCCTTAGTTTTAAGATTAAACCTTTTTATCACCTTGACTCCTATTGACCTAACCTTACATGTCAATTGGTAGTCAAGTAAATTCCACTCTGACGTGACTTGAATTTAGAAAAGGTTGAATCTAGGCTAAATGAGGACAACACATACTGTTAAGGAATCTTCAAGAATCCTAGAGTCTCAAAAGAAATTTGATGTCATTTTGCATCTACAAACTATGAGATATAAAGTTGCCCATTGGATTATAACTTGGCATCAAGTTCACAACACAAAATAGCTATGGAGTAAAACAAACTCATCTCAACCTAATATGATGTCATGACCCTAATTTTTTTTTTTTTTAAAAAAAGACTCAACTTCAAGGGTTAAGTTCTTAATTCTCACTTCAAAAACTATAAAGAAGGGAATTAGAGCCCTACCATTGCCTTGAAACATACATTTTTAGCAATGGACAAGAGAGCTAAAAATATATCTAAACTATTTTCAAGGATCACATTCATTCTTATATACTTATAGGACATCAAAGGGTAGTACGAGACAAAGAAAAGGTATAAAATCAATACTAATAACTTTTCTCAAGATTTCATGATAATGTCTCAATTGAATCTTCATTCAAACTACAATATCTCATCAGGAATATTGATGGTGAAGTCAAAATTCCAACCTCATATCCCAACAGTCAATATTTCAACCTTAACACCAAAATTAACTTAAAAAGGGGTTCTTAACTATAAAATCCTCCTAGCCTTTAATATAAGTCTTTGATTCCAAGGACTTATGCTTCTATTTTTTGACATAATACATATTTAATTTACACTAGATAGGGGGTAGATACAGCTTAATTTACACATTCAATGCATATCTCACATCAAACCCAACATGAATACTCACACTCTAATGCTCAAATAATATTTCCTAACCCTTGAGGAATAATACATGGAATCGACATTATGAATGGATCCTTACTTGCATACCCTCACAGAATTCTCATAAATACCACTATTTTATTTCATGGCATACAAGTAGAGGCATGATTTGCACATTCTGAATAAGCCTTGAAAATGATGGTAATTCATAACTGACTTGAAATAACTTGGGTCATATAGTTGACATGCAATGGATATCAAAATATTAAATAATCACCCTCTGAGTTCTTATAATAAGTTTGTAAATATTTCTTTAGACTTACCCATTTTTTAAATCCTCATAGTATTTGTATCAACCAGTAATACTTAAATGAATTATTACCCATTGCTTGCTGTCCATTTAAGCATTTTGTACATGCACTAGAGAATGTTGAGATAAAAATGAATAGTGACGAAGATAAACTCATTCTTGTTTAGATCTCCTTGAAACTTATAATAAGTCTATAAAATTAATAGTACAACCATTACAACCAAATATTTGAATATGTAGATACATATACAGATATGCATCCATATATAAATATATATTCATATGGCTGGCTACATAACATTCTTCTAAATGAAGGATTGCAACATGAGCATATCATCAAGATAAAATTGTTTTTATCATACTAGAATCAACATTCTATCATCTCTTTAGAATATAGGTATGATTAATTCATATTTTACCATCAATGACCTATTAATATACCATATTGTTGAGGCAATAATAAATTTAATTACAACATTTATCAATCCCATCCTTTATGAGTTCAAATAAATACATAAAAAGTTACCATCTCAAACTCATTATTATACTCCAAATGGTTGAATGAAAGTGGTCTCTAAATTAATGAATGGTTAAAACTAGACCATTCTCCCTAAAATTTCTCATCAACGAGAAATGGAAATTTTTAAAATCAATTCAAGATAATTGCATGGTTGGCCTTATTGAAAAGCATCATGATAATTCAAAGTGCAAGGCACAAAACTAAAGACCCAAAGTTTAATAATGGTACTACCAAAAATCAATCATTATCATAATAACATAATGAAACAATGAATACTACTAGCGATTCATATATTAAGATTAGATCCATTATATTACAACTCAGTATATTACACTACTTACAACATACTATCACCATAAAATATACAACAATTTCCAATATGATCTAAATACAACATAATCAATGTGTTCACATACCATATAACTTATCCCAATATCAAATAATTACAACCTTAAATCAATGGAAAAATGACTAGCATTATTCATATTCTTTCCCAAATAGGTACAGTCAGGCAAGATTGATTGAAATAAACCAAATAATAGAAATAACACTTAATAGTTGCCTTTCAAAATAATATTTTGTAGAGTGAATCATCGTTTAAAATAGTGACATCCTTGACAAGGTGAATGTAGTAAAGAATGTATCTTACATTTATCATTGTGTAATTAAATGCTAAAATTTAGACCATAAGGTACCTCAACCATGAAACCTTGAGAGAGGACAAGATTAACCACATGTTGATAAGTTAAGTCATCTACTTAATATGTGTTGTAGAGTAACAAGACAACACATAGTACATAACCCTAATAAGTTAAATAAAAATATATAATCTACAATAAATAAATTCTCACTCATAATAAAACATAACTAAACCAACATAAATTATTAATATACTTCTATTCCATCTCCTACATGCATCACCTAGAAAATTTACTTTATATCAATCAAGATATCAAATCTAATTAACACTTAAAGTTAAAAGGATAAAAGGTTACAACCTAATGAACTTCCAAAAAGAAAATATAGTCTAAGCATTATATAAAATCATGAATATCCATTAAATGAACTCATGAACATTGAATATGACTCCAAGTATATAAGTAGTTATACATAAAGATTAAAATGATGTACCAACACCGAAAATATCACCAAGACTTAAAACAATAGCTTTCAACACCCAATTCTAGTTACAATTGGCCCCCAATTGGACTTAAAAATGATTCTTACCAACCATTGCAAATTAAGCCTAAGAATCACTAAAAGTCCCAAATTTGGTCATGCATCATCTTTCAAAGTCAGAATCATGTTGAAGCATCCCTATTTTGGGTATTATCATATATGTAACAATAAACTCTCATGAATTCATCCTCAATCACTTTGCAACATAACAAACATCAATTTGGCCTATAGACTCATTAAGTAGGGCACTTAATAAAATCTTAAAAGAGCAAAAAAACTAATTAAAATCAATTAATTAATTAAACAATATTAAATGCTTAGTTCAATTATCTATTTTTAATTAATGAATATCTAAAAATGGAAATTCCAAAATTCAAAATATCAAGCCTTTCATCATTATCTTTATGAGTTGTCAAAATATCTCAACATATCCCAAAATATCTAATTTGAGAACTATGACTAGTAATTGAAAGTCATAATTTCAAGACAAATTTTAACTCAACTATATTAGGTCTCAACTCAACCTTAACTCACCTTGGGTGAGAGTTAATTATTTATCTTATAAATACAAAGCCATACCCATTGATGTTTAAGCTATCTTGGTGTAATGTTATAATACACAAATAGATGAAAAGAACCCTTGCATGTAATGTTACTATTGTCACTTGGATTTTTACCCTTTGAGGAGATGAAAATCTCTCCTCATCCAAGTGGCACAATGAAATCACCTATAGGCTTGTGGGTAACCTAGGGAATGAGGTGAATCTCTAGATAGGGTTATCTCCCTTGATGTACCACTTTAGTTTGCAACTAAAACTAGACTTGGGGGGTGAAAAGGAAGAAAGATAACTAAAATCAAACTACTCTAATGGAGGTGATACACCAGATAGATTTATGACATACAACCATATGCATATTACACTTGATGCCAACAAACTAACCAAACATACACTTTCCCAATCTATGTCTTCTTACATCAATATTACATTACAAGGTTATGGAAGATTGTCTTAGACTAGAAGGACTAGATAAGAGGCCTTGAATGGCACTAATGAATATAATAACTCACTTAAACCATGGACATCTCCTAGAACACTTCACATGCCTTGCAAGAAGCTATAAATAGGTGAAAGAATGGAACAACATGCTAAGGAATCCATAGTTTTCACTAAGAAAGATTCATCATTAAATTGAAAACACTATGAAAAGTAATGGAAGAGGTAAAACTTAGTAGTTTTATTGATCAAAATTTATACAAATTATCATGGATTCTCCATACTTAGGTGGAGCATCCCTACAATGGCCAAAATGGCTAGTTCTTATATAACTTGGGAGAGAGAGAAGAAGAGAGAAGTCCAAGGGTCACAAGGACACTTTTTAAGATAAGAGAAGAATTTAATTATGCATGTGAAAATTATATGGGATTAAGCATGTAATTTATAGAAGCACAAGTGTCAATTCAAGGTATAAACTTCATAAAAAGTGGCATAAAACTCCTTATTTTACACAAAAAATACCTTCATGATTGCCTCTATTTGAACATCCCATAACTAATTAAGACCAATTATAATGATTGGAATGCAGGTTATGGAAATTATACATGACTCTCTATTAATTTTTTTAATGCTTGGTCTTCTAGAATCAATTGGAAAGAAGCAATAATTACCTGTTGTCTAGAAAACAGCTCTTTCATGCACCCTACACACTTAGCTTCCACAAAAGAATAAATTTTCCATGAAAATACATAAAAGGTAGTTAATTAAATGTGTCAAGACCATAAATTTCCATCAAATCATCAATCATACCTTAAAAGGACATCCACTTGAGGTTTTCACACTTTTCCCTAGCTTTTCCATAGGCTAGTTTTGATTGGTTGAGTTGAAGGACCTAGTTTGGACACTTATGAGTTGTTTCAAGGCCTAAGAGTGATATTGTGAGTTATATTAACTCTTAATATTTCCATCCATATGAATTTTCATCTCTTGAAACCTCCTAAAACCTGTAAAACACATAACACAATGAGAAAAACCTTGTTTTTGCCTCCATTTATACAAGTCCATATAATCAAAAGGCATGGGGAGTATCTTGACTGAGTCCTTAACAACATCTAATCCTTTTTCTAGGAAAAATAGTCCATTTTGATATATTTTCAAGATTTTGCCTCTAATCAAGTCCTTCAAAAGGTTTTGCAAGGGTTTTAGGTAGTCTTACCCTCTTAACCATTGTTCATAAAAATGGGGCATTGAAGTTTCAGACTAATTCCACAAAATGGTTGTTCAGGACCTTATTCAAATCCTCCAAGATTATTTGGCCTCCATGTAAATCCTCATCACAGATATGAGTTTCTAAAGTTGCCTAGTTGAGCTCTTTTCCTTCATTGCACAGGCTTAATAATGGTCTCAATCTAAAATTAACTCTCTTGGTGATTTCTCTACAAGTTTGAAGGTGAAAATCACCTTTATTGGCCTTATGAACATGTTTTAATCCATATGTATTCTCATCTCATGCTAAAAATAAGAAATCCCCTCAAAATGGACATAGGACTAATACTTGCCCACCAAGTCCACATGAAAACTTTGGAGTTTTGGGCATTCAAATGAGTTTATTTTCATCATGGGATCTTAAACACATCCTTTTTAACCCTATGAAAATTTTGTATTTGATTAAAAAGCTTACCCAAGGTTGTAATGGAAATTAACCCCTCATTGGCATTAGGTCCCTTCAAGGCTTAATAAACATGCTTGCAAGCTTAAGAGTATAGACCATTATGTTAGTATTCCTCCCTATATGCTTGGTTATTAATGTTTTTTTAGGTCCATTACAACTCCATATTCATTATATAAATTTAAACCAACCTTTGGTTCACTCTTTCATCCTCATTTCTCAAGATTGTAAGTTTCATACACCAAGGGAGTGCCCTCTGTCTGAGATAAAATAGAGGGCATTCCCCTATCTCCTCAAACAAATTTTATTACTTGATAAGGTTTCCCAACTATTAAAAATGTTTTTAATAACTTTTATCCCTATTTGACATCATTTTCCTCTTTAAATCACAAAAAACCCAAGATAAACTTTTTGAAAGATTTATAAACTATGCACACTTTTACTGTATTTGGCTTGTTTAGGATTCCTATGTGTATTCTCTATAGTATCTAGGAATTAAATACAATTGTTAAGCCTCACATAAGATTTAAAATATGGGTCCCATCTATATCCCTACTTTCCTTCACACTTTGGGATTTGAAAACCTTCAATACTAGTCAAGACTAGTTGACTATGTTTTTGCTTGGGAAGGGGTCACCTGTAGGTGGACCTTGCATGAGTTAGTTCTTTGAAGACAGTGCTGAAAATATCATATACCTCTACTAGAGTCTCTTGTCATTTATTAGGTTCATACTCTTCATCTTTCATAGACATAGACCTTGGTCAAAACATCCCTTGTCTCTTTGCCTTCCATATTTTGACCTATTCCTTAGGACCCTGCATGTTAGCCTCTTATAAGTGTATATAGATGTAATCTATGTCCTAAAGACAAGAACTTAAACCTAATTTAAAATCCCCATGGTAATTTATTTTTGTCTTAATTTTTTTCTTTCACACTTGAGATAGATTACTATTTAGGACTAGATCTTAGTTCATTGTCCATATACTGTCAACTGTATGTGCTCATTTCCAAATGAGGGCTATTTGGAGGTGTGAATGGTAAAAAAACCTAATATTCTAACCTCTATTTCTTTTTTTATATGAGGTAAATCTTCATACCATTTACTAGGTTAATTTTTCACCTAGGTTCATTTGAAAGGAACACTTTCTCAAATTTTCCTTTTGGTTGGTTGTAAGTGAATCTCAAGTCTGTGTATGGATAGAGTGTGTATATGAAGGTCTAACCACACTTTATCATCTCTTATTGATGATATATTATCTCATAAAAAGTCCTTTAAAAAATTAAAAACCAATAACTAAATAGGTAAGGTCTAAATTATAACCTTGGTTAAAAAAGGTCTTTTTAGGATCAAGTCTGTAGACAATAATGACTAAAATCAGTGATTTTATGAGTAGTTTTAAGCTTTTCAATCTCCATATTCCACTGATAAATTTATATTCAAACCTTGAATACTATTTTCTATGCCAATTTATACAATATTATCATAAATATATGTTGAAATTCTATTAGCAAATAAATTATAGGATATTCATAAAACCTCCTGGACCTCTGTTTCCTCAGTTTGGGGATTTGATCCTTAAACTTATAGTCATCACTCTTGAAAATAGTTTTAAAACTATTTAGTGGTATATTATCCTTCAAATGTATGTTATTATCCTTTTTTCATGATATAAATCCAATAATGGATTCACTATTAGTTTTTACACCTATAAAGAATACATCTACTCTTTGTTAATTCGCTATAAGTGAGCAAAATCATGCATACAGTGAATGGTATAGGATGATAGGTAGTGAGTATTATATATATATTTCAATTAGTCTTATACCACTCTTAATAATGAAAAACTTGACTCCTTTCATGGTTAAGGATATAGCTCAGTATAAACTCCTTTCTAGCATGAAATTACCCAAAAGGACACTTATAGATGCCCATTAATGGTTGCCAACCTATATTTTCTTGTATATGACTACATAATCCCTCCTTATTGCATAAATTGAAGGATTTAATCACTAATTAATGGTGATATATTATACACTAGGACCTAAAAACCTTCAACACACGCTTGTGAACATGGTTTATAAGCTCTATGTGTGTATTTCACCATGGCTGCAAGCAGACAATGAGCAAAAGTTGACTGTATAATGCTCATAACTACACTCTCATAGGTAATTACCTTGAATAATGATATTTAAAGGTACAAATATAAACAAGGAAACCTTAAAAACATGAAAATTAAACTAAAACAATCCATTGAAGTCACCATCGAAGTATGAAGGTCTTGAGAATGGTGGAAAACTACCTTTTACATAGAAAAGTGTTCCCTCTTGAAAATTGAGATGATTCGCATATAAAAATTGAAACCAATAATGGTAATCATTATATAAATAATAAATCATCATCTATAATCAATCTCAATAACTAGTTTATATGGAATCCTCCAAATTAAGGCAAAACCTATAAGGTGCATAGATAAGTAGGTAGATTTGCATAGTCAACTTAAAATGGATGGTTCATAAAGAAAAAGTGATAATTATTCAAGATAATTATATGTAAATTAATTTATCTGAGTTTAAAATAACCTTCTAAAAGCATTTGACCTAAAACTTTTTGGGCTATTTGTACCGATTAAAAACCTAAAGGTCACTTCAGTCTGTCCTAAAAAACAAGAAATGAGTAGAATATTTTTAGCCTTAAATTGACACTTCCAGATCAAAACAAGTTTATATATGAGTATTTGGAAGTTTAAGATACCCCCTAAGATATTTTCCATGTGGTACACTTCCCAAGAAGGATGTACAAGTGTCATTTGCTCTCGTTTTTAGTTATTTCTACAATTTCAATTAGGGAACCTACCATATTCTGATGTTACTAACATAAATGACATGTAATATTACCTATTTTATGTTATTAATTAAAAATTACATTTTTACACATTGGTAAATGTGTCATTTGCATTTATGATGTTTAAAATCCCACTAAATGACACAAATTGATAAATAAGCTAAAATGACTAAGACCAAAGCTAATATAGCATTAAATAACCTAAAATTAAATATCATATACCCAATGAAAATATTTATACCCCATGAAACATCTAAAAATTGAATTTTTTACCTAGGGTTGTCCCAACTTGACCTAAAAGTCAAATCTGGTCAATAGTTACCATGCCAAATTTATGAGCCAAGCAGTGAAACCAAGGTGTCAAGAAAAGGTGAAGTCAAAAAAACTCCATTGATGAAAAATATAAGAAATTCATTTATACAGGTCATTTGGAGCTCCAAGGAAGGTATAATAAGGTTTTTATTCTATGTTTTAGTTGGGTTTCATATGCATTCTTATTACCTATGTTCTCCCTAGTGTCTAGGCTAGAGGTTTTAGTGTTTAGTGTGTTTATTTGGATTTGATTTTTATCTTAATAAAAAAATATTAATCTCCCATATTTTATTTATTATTCACATAATGGCACGCTCGATGGGATAGATAATGAGACATTTATAGTGGCTTTTAGTGTGTTTTGTTAGGATTTTCTATTCTCCTACTTAAAATGGATGATATAGAGATAATAAATTTTTGTTCACAATTTTTATCTTATTTTTTGAATATAGGTGCACTTTAGACCTATTAACAACCTTCCAAATTTTTGTGAATAATTAGTTCATAGTTTAGAATTTATGATCAAAACATAGACTGCCACATTAATTTTATGTTTTCCTGCTAAAAAATGGATTTTAAAATAGTTTTCATTTTTAATTCATTAACTTTTTTTCTTATTTTTTTATATGTTGTTCTTATTAGTTTCATATTAATTCTCTCAAAATTTTATTGAAATATGGTTTATATTTTAGAAGTTATGACTCTTTTAGTGACTATATTTTTTTTTAATAAATGGATGTTAAAACAATCATATTTTTTAATCCATAATTTTTTTTTTCTAAATTGTTTATAGGTGGTGCACATTTGTGTTATATACATTTTATATAAATTTCATCAAAATCTTAACATATAGTTTTTTATATATCAATATTTTACTAATTGTCACATTTATTTGTTAATTTTTGTTTTAGTTTTTTTCTAATTTTGTTTTAAATTTACAAGTTATTTTTTTTGGTATATATTCTAACTTGTAGGTATATGGGAGCTTTCTAATATTTTTATTTTATAGGTTTTGATTTTTTAATATTACCACACACACACACACACACACACACATAAAACCCCTAACCCTTTTTTCAGGACCAAAAGACCAAGAAAAAAAATTAAACACTCTAAAGTTGCAAAACTCACATTTGAATTTAGTGTTTTAAAAATCTTTTGCCTAATTCATTTTCATATTTTAAGTTATTACACAATGCCAAGGGCTAAAATTCATGATATATTTCATTTGGTGCTATAAAAATTAACTCTCACTTTAGTTAAATACTCATAAGATTTTTCATTTTTATGTTTATTGATTGAGTGTTTTTTTGGCAAAACAAGTGTCATGTGTCTGCTCTCCCCCATCCCCTTTAGGGAACTTGGGTGATCAAAAATTCTTACTCTTTGCATTTTTCTATTTTATCTAAAAGTGTGGAAGGAAAGTCACTAAGACCCTCCCCAAAATCCAAGTGATTTGGGAGACCCCAAAATTATTTTAAAGTTCTAATTTCTTTATTTTCATGCATTTTGGCTTATGGGTGGGAGCTCAATTTTCCTTCACAAGTTATTTAGGGGTGCATTGACCTAGGGATTCATCTCCCAACATATTACCAACCCCACTCCATGGTGGGGTATATAAATTATGGGTGACCCACTTGGATGCTTGTTTGAGTGGTTAAAAAATCTCCATTAGTTGTACTCAACCTCCATATGTAGGGGTAACTCGAACATCACACTTCATTGAGTAGTTGATAGATGTAGTGGTTGTAAAAAGGACTAGAAATTTTCATAACAAGTTAGTTGACATAGATCCAAATGATGTGATTTTCCCCTAGTGTTTGCCACACTTGTGGGACAATATATAAATGAATGAAAATTGATAGTTTAGATAACCCTACTTGTCATGGATATACTATTGATGCAGGGCGAGTAGCCCAAAGTTCCATGTCATGGTACAAACTCTTGAGATAAGAGGGTGCCTAAAAACCCTAATTTTCATATGCTTTTAATTTTTAGATTAATAATTTAAAATCCTCTCAATAATAAGTATATAGACAAAATTTTATAGTATAATGCAACCCTATCAGTTTTAGGATTTAAGAGGTTACACTTAGGTTTTTTTGTCATTTCATTCTTTTACTTACATGGTCTTGAGTAGTAACTATTTTTTTATCATACCATTTAAAAATGAGTCTTATTATATATAAATATTTTTTTTGAAGAGGTATTATGTCATCCATTTGACACCACACCTTGCCTTAGTCATCAAATTTTTGTGTGTGTCACTTGATTGAAAAGGGTGTTGTTACACTGCCCAATTTATTCCATGTTTTGTGCCTTAAAGTCTTGAAACAAAACCATTTTTCACATTTTTAGAGCATGATAGTGTCATTACACTTATTGAATCATTTCAAATACTTATTGCCTTGTGTCCAAAAGTTCAAATTTTTAAAACCATGTGTACCTTTTAGATCTATGCTTAGTACCATAATACCATATATTTTTATCTTTATTGTTGACTATTTGAAAATCTTAGTCTTATAAATCAAGTTTTAAATTAATCTTGACAAGTTCAAATCCAAATATTGATTGATTTATGCCCATGCCTCATGTAATTTTGGTCTAGACATTGATCTTTCACTTTTGGGTTGTGTAACTTAGGTTAATTTCTTGCTTAATTTGAAAACTATTTTTGTGCCTAGATTAGGGGAAGTAGTCTATCTTCCATGTGCCTAGAATTAAATATCTTTTGTCAAATGATCAAATGTGTGTCTAAATTCAAATTCTTAGTTTGTGTCAAAGTGTTTCAAATTTATTTAGATTAAATATCTTACCTTTTAGACCTTGTTTTGTTTAAATTATAGATTTTTTACCTTTTCCAAAAGACCTAGTAATACATGTTTTGAGCCTAGCTTTTGTGCCTTATTATCCAAAAGACCTACCAACCTTTGATTTTTAAAACCTAGGTTAGACTTATTTAGAACACTTTCTACCTATGTTTGGCATTTTGGTTTTATTTCATCCACTTGAACATTTATTTTAGACATTTGATATTAGACTATTTTATACCAAGTTTTAGCACTAAAATTTTTTTAGATACAACTCCATTCCTTCAACCAAGTTAGGCCAAGTTTGGACTATTTTTCCTTTGGAAATTATTTTTTAGAGTTTATATAACTCTATGATTTTTTGTGAAATGTGTATCATTGCTTTGGATATGTCTCATTACACTCGTAGTGGATCCATGTATAATTTATATTATAATAACATGGTCGCACAAGATGAATTTGTTCAAGACCACTACGGCGATGATGTTATTTGTGAGACAGATCCTTATCCTCCTTACAATACTCAATTTGGAGAACAAATCTAAGGCCCTCAAGTTCAATATTATATGATATATTATTTAGGTAAATTAATGTACCAAGTTCACCCTTTCAATGCTAATGGTACCCAATCCCCTACCTATACCATTAACCCTCCTTTGGTCTACATGAGTAACCAAGATTCACAACACCCTACCATTACTATTAAAAGACCTCATTCTTTGTCTCACAATAACAACCAAGTTTTGTAACACCCTACCATTAAAATTTTAGGTTCTTCTATGTATGGTATCTTGTTATCTCAATAAATTTGTATAATTACAACTAGATGGGTCACAGTTGCTATCCTAGACTAACAACCAATTTTTATTAAGCCCATCTTAGATGAGCCTATTTATAAATAGGTCATTATCCAATCAAAGTCATACATTTTTCCACTTTATAAAATCCATGTTGGTTATTAAACCACAATAGAGCTATTAATACCTCTCCAAGAGCCATCATTTGAAGACTAAGATGTGTTCAAAATTGGTCTTTTACAACTACTTGTAAACCAAAGCCAAGAGAACCAACCAATCCAATTTTTATTTATTGAAACACCTATTTGTGACAAGTCAATCTATGATGAATCACCTTTTGATTCCTTACCCATTATAAATGAGTCTCACTCTAACAAGTCAGTCTTTGCTAAGTCACTTCTTAATAATTATAAATGCCTTTGGGTAAATCATTATCTTGACCATTGTCCTATTGTTAAAGAGCCCCCTTTGGTAAGCTAGTCTTTCTAGAGTTGTCTCTTGACCATTTTATCATCATTGAGGATTCTCACTTTGACAATCTAAACTCTGTGAAATCCTTCTTAGCTGAGCCTATTTTCAAAGAGCCCGTTATGCCATCATGGGCCATTACTTATCTAATACCAAACATTCAACAAGGCATCATTGTAGCAGCATCCATAATTAAATAGAAAAAAATTAAAGCTATGTTTTATTCTTAAACCAACATCAAATTTAGCATTAAAAGTGGACTTAAAATCAGTCTCAATAATAGATTTAAAGTCCCTTGAATTAGACTTAGCTTCAGAATTAGAATACATTTATGGTTGTTACAATATTGGATATGCATGCTTTGTAGATCAATTTGAATATATTTGTGATCCTTATACAATTTTTAAGTGTGATTAATTCAGCATCAACACAAGTTATCCTAGTATCTTTTATGAGGAATGTGTTGCCTCTTTCCATTCCATTACCATTCCTCATACCATTACCACCACCCAACCTAGCCATTATATTGACCTTCCACCTCCCAAAAGTGTTAATTGGGACTAATAAAATCACATCTTGTTGAACTACATCCATGATGACATATCAGTTGAATAATGTCATGGGAACCAAGACCACATTCATGTAGAAAAAAACAATCTCCTAATGAAACCTTTTCAAAGGTGTTAGGAGTCAATTAAAGTCAAAACTCAACATCTTATATTGAAACCTTTTCAAAGGTGCTAGAAGACAATCAGAGTCAAAAGTTAATTTCCCTTAGTGAAACCTTCTCAGAGGCATTGTGAGACAATCAAGACATATTTATTGGTGAAAACCTCTTTGAGGTACCAATAGATGAGCACAATAGTTCTTCACTACTTAATGAAGACATTATTAAAGATAACATCAATATAAATTCACTCTATAGCATAATTAATGGTAGCTAATCTGAAGCCCAAATAATATAAAAATTTGATTGTCCTATTGAGAGAATATTCAAAATTATTTAGCCACAACACAACCAAAATTATGTTGAATCTATAATAAAAAACATTGTGTGTGCCTAAAAATCTTGATCTCCATTTGTTGCCTAGCCATTAAACATTCAATTATGTTCCATCTCTCCATCACCAAATCAGACCTATCATCCAATATATATCCATGTTTACCATCCATGGATTCACTTTCCTTTATAGAGGATACAAAGATATATTATCTCTAAGTTTGGAGGAAATGGATTCAAAGACCAATGAAAATCATAAAAATATTATTGGAGTCTAAATCTACAGTAGATTATTGATAGAGTAGCTATTTAGAAGAGGTGTGGGCTAGCAATTTCCATGATTGATTATTCTATTTGTATCATATGATAATTAGGACATACATCTCCACATCAACATGAATAATAGAAACATACCTTTTCCTTTCCATTTACCTTATCATTTTCATTTGCCATTCATATTGTTATTATTTCATACCCTGCCATTTACCTTACCTTATCACTTGGGGGAAACCCTATTACCATTATGGCCAATTTACCTCTTGCCATATTATTTATACCATACCTTATACCATTATACCATACCTTTATTATTGACCAAAAATATTTTTACCCAACCTATCCAACCCTTTTGACCTTGGTTCCATTGGTTCTTGGACACCTTCCATGTGGGGATTTTGATCTAGTTTCAACATTTTAAAATTTGTGTTAAAATGATAGTATATGAAAGTAGTATGATAGTGGATCTAGAAATTACATCTTTTAATTACACTTGATTGGTGTTATTGATTATAACCAACTTTGGGCAAATCATTATTCTACCTTGTGTTACTCATTATAACTACTTATGGGAAAATTAGTATCACTTACCTATGTCATTATTTCCTACTTATAACCACATATGGGAAAATTAGTAACAACACCTTTACCATGCATTGCTAAATTACCTTACCCTTACTATTATCATTTGCATTTCCCTTTTCCTAAAATTTGTGAACTTGATATTACCTAGTTGGATCTCACCACCTTTTGTGTTGATAGAACTACAGTGACTTAAGGTCCTAATGGGACTATGTAGGCCATGCTTGATTCATGTTGAGGTTAGATCCATCACCCCATTTCCAATATTCTCACCATTTTACGAGAAACCTAATCCATTATCTCACCATTTTGTAAGTTAGACCATTCTATGTCTTATAATTCTCAATTGATTTGAGGTACTTATAAAATTCCAAAAACATTCAAAAATTTCAAAATCCTACACATTAAAAAAATTGGGTTACACTCTCCTCGAGAGATATGAAGCCTTAAAATCCAAAAACATTTGTCTTATTTAAGTCTAGTTATTCATCCTCAATCCACCCTAATAGGGCAAATCCATTATTCATTCCAATCCATTCCATTATCATTGGGGGTGTGAGATTTCCTTTGCATGTATCCTTTCTTGGGGGCACCACCCATTTATCATTATATTGAACCTTCATGCACAAACATTGACTTAGTTGATGACATGATGTTTTTTGTTGATTTTTATTTCAAAATTTCTATATGTTTATTTACTTAGTTATTTTTTTGTTTACTTACTTTCACTATTTTGCCTTGACTTAGTCTATATGCATTCATTGGGTGATTCCTTGTGCATTAATCTTAAGTCTATCCATATTCATACATCAATGTTGTCATCATGATTTTTATCATTGGCGCATTATTTTCAATTATTTATTGGATAGGGAGTCAGTCCCTATGCAAATTATGGCTAGGTCATCATGGTGTTTTATATGATGATGCATACCATCACATGATACAAAAAAAATCAGCTTAAGAAATCTTACAAGCAATGGTGATACAAAAACTTCTCCTTAATAATCTTGGTAAATACTCCCACCTCCTTGATCTCATCAACCTATTGACCATTCTAGCTATATACATGTTAATAAGGATGAAGATATCTACATTGGTAGGTATAATTGAATCATTCACATTGATCAATTCTTATTCTTATATTCCTCTTTCCATTTTCTCCCATTTTTAGGTGAACTACATTGGATTGAGGTCTATTTAGAATATGTAGGCAATACTTAGATACATGATGTATTCTAGGTTAATTCAACCACCTTTATTCTTCCAAACATATGTTTCATCACTTTTCACATCCTTATGTGCCTAATTATTTTTGGTTTCTTCAATCATTATACCATCGCATGTACATTTGTACCCACTAATCTTCAATCTATACAACATGTTATATCCTTAAGTTATGCTTGCCAATCTACCCTATTGGGGCACAACCAAAAATAATTATTCAATATAGGTCATTTTAATAATTATAATCACATGTGGGAAAATCATTATTTTGATGCATCCACCTTATTGGGGCATGTGCCGATGCCACTGATTATAACCACCTTTGGACAAATCAATGTCTCAACCTTTTTTACTAATTGTAATTATCTTTGGTCAAATCAATACTTTTTAAATTAATGCATGCAAGTATTATCTTAATTATATTAATCTCACCCATGGGTTAATTTCATTCCTCTTCTTACTAATTTTTGAGGGACTGACCATCAATCATATGTATCAACCACTTGCTTCAGGGGCATCATTGTAGGCTTCCAAAACATGGTTTCGAGCTTCTTCTTTAATTATTATATTTTTTCCTTATTAACAACCTTTTCACTCTTTGAGAAGATATTACTATGCCTATATATTTCAATTCCTTACCAAATAGGGTAAAACTATAGACACCCAATTTTGGACACAACTGGCTTCCGACTAAACTTCAAACTGATTCCTACCAACCATTAAAAATTAAGCCTATGAATCACTGAATGTCCCAAATTTGGTCATGCATAATCCATCAAATCTCAAAATCATGTTGAGACATACTTATTTTGGGTACTATCTTGTATGAAATAATAACCTATCATGGATTCACCCCCAATCACCTTGGGACATAACAATTGTTAATTTGGCCCAGGGCCCATTAAGCAGGGCACTTAGTCAAATCTTAAAAGATCAAAAAGACTAATCAAAATTAATTAATTAATTAATTAAACAATATTAAATTATTAGTTGTAATATCTATTTATAATTAATAAATATCTAAAAATGGAAATTCCAAAAATCAAAATATCAAGCCTTTCATCATTACCTTTATAAGTTGTCAAAATATCTCAAAATATCCCAAAATATCTAATTTGAGAACTATGACTAGTAACTGAAATTCATAATTGTATGATAAATTTTAACTCAACTAGATTTAGTCTCAACTCAACCTTAATTCACCTCAGGTGAGAGTTAATTATTAATTCTCCAAATACAAGGCCATACCATGTTTAAGCTATCTTTGTGTAATGTTATAATACAAATATAGATACAAAGGTGCTTTGCATGTAATGTTATCAAGCTAAATTCATGAGTCAAACTAAGGTGCCAAGGAAAGGTGAAGCCAACAAAGCTCCAATGATGAAGATTTATTGATGCACAAGATGAGAAAGCCATTTTACAGGTAATTTAGATCTCTAAGGAAGGTATAAGAAGTTTTTTCTTTTATGTTTTAGTTGTGTTTCATATGCATGCTTGTTACCTATGATCTCATAGTGTCTAGGCTAGAGGTGTTAGTGCTTAGTGTGTTTATTTGGATTGTATTTTTGTCTTACTAACACAATACTAATCTCCCCTCTTGGATTACTTGTTCATAGAAGCAATGAAAGAAATCAACTAAATAACAATTGGTAGGGTTATTTCAACATGCTAGGTTCCTAAATTGACATGGTTAAGTTGATTTATGCATATAACCTCAAAAATAACCCCTAAACATCACCATACCTAGTAGGGTAAAAAGAAAACAAAAATAATAAAATATCTTGAATGCCATTAAACTAACCAAGGTTGAATAACATCATAAAAAAATCAATTTCAGGATATCATAAAAGTGAGTAGCTATAAAACCCAATTTTTAATATTAAAACTAGAATATTTGTACCTCAAAATCAAACATACTCAAGGTTTGAAATGAAAATGTTTGAATGTGCCTAGTTTCACCCTCTTTAGGGTTTAAAAAAACATGGAAAAGAAACACGATGAACACACCCTGCTCAAACAGAGCTTTGCATTCAAAAAAAAAAATTACAAACCTACTCTATTTTTGAGCAAAAATTAAAAGCATAAATAATTCATTTTTCCAAGCCAACCCATAAAAGGGGTCAAGCCAATTCACCATCGAAAGCAACTTCTCAATTTAACCTGGGACATAAAATGAGATAACGATAATTTATAAATGCTAAGGGTGTAATGTAGTAATCCCACATGCATAATTTCATAATAATACCACACATTTCATCATCCAAAAAATCTATGAGGTTGAACTTCAATACACAAGTAAATGCAAAAGGCCAACAACTAAAGGCTCTAATTACCATTACCAGGTAGGAATAATAACCACTATATCTAGTTAATCAAGCTTTGGAACCACATTAAACTTATATATATGATGGGAGCTTATATATGTGTATAGGCATATGCATATATGATCCCATATTATATTGGAAAATCGAATTTATTGTCATAATGCTATTTCAAATTGAAATGTAAAAATATTTATCAGAAAGGAAATGTAGCTTGCCTAGAATCCTACTAAAAATTACTTATAAAGACTCCAATGGTGATGTTGAGGTTAACATACCCCCTTTTCTAAAAAATGGGGACCCTTGTGTTTAATTGTTCAAAATTTGTACCTTAAAATTGAAAATTCACTTGATTAAAGTGTCATTAACATGATTACACATCATGTTTATTTGAACATCATCCACACCATGGTCTAATTGGATTATTTGGTCATGGCTCTGGTTTGATCTTATCTAAAATTACTAACATTGGATATATGTGTTTCATGTTACAAGTTTAATGGAGTTCATTTGAAATGGGCAATACTCAGGGTTTTGTGTTAAATTTTAAATTTCCCCTTTTACCAACCTTTGGTTTATAAATGATTAATTGAATTCATATTTGAATTTCTAAAACCCTTATTCTATATTTAGTCTAAGTAATCCTCTTGAATTCAAATTTGGTAGGATCTTTTATTTAAATTTTTATGGAAACACTTTAATTTGACTTAGTTTATATTTTATCATAAGGTCCTAGTCATGTTTATTAACACAACCAAGACCTTGTTCTAAAATATTTATCCTAAGTTCTTCACATCCCAAGCCCCCTTTGTTCCCTTTTATCTTAGCATGGTTTAACTAAATCCAAGGTCCCTTTTATTATGTTTTTAACTTAGCTTAAGACTTTATCCTAAATCTTTATTCATATTTATTAATATGAATAAAAATATTAGTCTAAGACTTTGGCTTAAGTTTTATGTTCCCTAATCTTTGAATTAAGTATTTTCATTATCCATAGGAACCAATCTTGTTCGAATACTTGGATCACAATCTATGGTACATGTTTGATCAGATGGGGAAGATCTGAAAGTGCAAATTAAATTTTGAAAAGCAAAGGTCCCTATGAACAAATGCATAAATGATAAGTGTCATAAATGCATGCCACAAATTAAATCTCAATAATATTTTTAATATCAATGGTATGTGTTCACATGTGCACATTTTGATCGATGGTCCATAGATCAAGGACATAATCCAATGATCAAGATCAATAGTGTGCATTAGTCTATGGTACATTGATTAGATGATGTGAGATCGATGTGGAATTTTAAACAAAGGTGAAGATGAATGTAGTGGTGATAAGTGTCACACTTACATTCAAATAACACTTAAAAACCAATATAATTTGACCTTACAACTCAAGATTCAATGGTCCACATTTACTTGGACAAAGATGATCAGATGAAAAGCCAAGGATGAATGTAAAGATGACACATGGCATAGCCATAGGCCACAAGTTAAATCTTGAGTATATTTTAAAGATAGATGATATGTAGATGAACATACACATTTTGATCAATGTTCCATAGAGCAAGAGGCATAATCAATTAGATCAAGATTGATGGAGTAGGATTGATCCATGCAAATAATATCAATGGTGTGAGATCAATGTTTAAATTTCAACAAAGCTTAGAATAAATGTAGTAGTGATAAGTGTCACAATCATAGAAAATATTACTATACAACCAATGACATTTTATCCTTCAAATATAGATCAATGGTCTATGGTGATCTATACATGGATAATCAAATGGTACAAAATGGAAGAAAGATTTTCAAAGGGAAATGATCATTTTTTAAATATTAATGAGTACGATGCCATGACAGAGCCCATAAGCTAGACCAATTATTTCAATATATTTTATAGATTCAAGACAAGGCAAAGTTATAAATATAAATATCTAAATTCAATCTAAGGAATGAAGTTCATAAGAGTTTGACAAGCTACCACCATTAAAGCTCTAAGGAAACCTTCAAAAAAACCCTAAAAATCATGAGAACCCTAATTTTACCCTATGATCATTATAATTAATACAAGGAAGATTGAATTATCATCTTTGCAAGAGATATCAACCTATAATCTAAATTAAAATCCATTAGTGAACAATTTAATAAGAACTTACAGCCATGGCAGCCTAGAAAAGTGTCTCCAGAGAGGATGTATAACTCTATTTGACCTCATATGTAGATGGAAGAGTTTTCAAGGACACATAATTCAATTCCACAACTTTAAATACTGGGGAAAACAATTGATAGAGATTATTTTGGACCATTGAGAACCAACAACCCATCACAAGATAAGAGGAGAAGAACGTATCAGCAAGAAGGCTCTACTATGACATAGTTGTTATTCAAATTATGGGTCTCTATTATGCTATATAAAAACCCAAGGTACTACATTGTATAGACATTCTCTTTCTTATTTTTAGAGATGGAAAAATTGATAAAGGCATGTTAATCAATGAGCATACTCACATAAATATAACTTATATCTCTGCTATAGCATTTAAAAACTATTAAAAATTGCCTAAACCCAAAGCATACCAAACCACAATAGATAATTGGGCCAAGGAAAATGACTTAAAGACCATCCTTTCCCTATGGTTATATTGTAGAAATTAGGTGTTTTTAGATTTCAATGGCAACATTCCCATTGGTCAATTCAGACATGGGATAAGAATGATCATGACTATGATGAATAGGATATGTGTAAATTCAACCACCACATATGTGGAAAAAATTTGGGTGCCCTTATTTTATTTTATGGTGGAGAAATAACTCACCCCTATCCTTGGTGAAGTGGTCAACACTTGTTTAAGCAAGCAAATATTTGTAGTCAAGAAGAAAACTAGGAACCGTTCTACATGATGTCATACCTCCTAGATGCCTTGCTTGCTACCACAGATATCCCCAACCTAAGGGAATGGTCACCTAATGGGGAAAAAATAGTCTCCCAATACTATTCAAATTTGCACATATTCAAATACAGGGACCACATCCACTTCATTTGTGATAGTGTTTATCTAGTCCTAATTGAGGCCATAATTGGGAATCTAATGTCAAGAGTTATCCCCTTGACCAAAAAGTCAATTGAGTCCATGGGAGACATCTAGTTATATTGAGATTACATAGTCATCATGCTTGAAATAACACAATTCACTCCCCTCAGATTACCAGTCCATGTGCTAATCAAGTTAGCTAAGTAGAAGGTGGCTTACCAAATATGCAATGGGATAGATGGTTTGTGCAAAACCAAGAGGAAGGGACTACTTCATAGCCTCCCCTTTACCATTGGAATGACTATTGTAGCACAATGGGATAACATTGAGTTTGCTTCTAGACATAGGAACTCCTTCAATATCTAAATTGATGAACTAAGGTAGTGGGATCCCCATGGAAGGGTCAAGGAGCATCCAAAAACTAAAGGAATCAATATCCCTTATGATCATTAGCCTGGTCCTTTTGACCCCATTTATATAAAATCCTCTTCATTCTATGAGGTTACCCTTAGATTGAAAAGGCACAACATCAATCCAGAGTCCAAAATTTAGAGGTAAAAAAAAGGGAATGATGACAAATGGTAATTGGGGCCAACTCAGTACCATTTACTAGGTGGTGCACCTTCTCAATATCCACCAGTATAGTTATAGATAGAGTCCAAACTTGAGGCACAACTTGAGAAAAGGATAGATGAGAGAAATCATGATGAAATTGTATCTTCTTCAATTCAAGAAGAGGAGAAAATATCACTAGTGGAAGAGGTTCATATAGTAGCACTAGACCCTAGTGAAATAATAAAAGATTTTGTAAAATTGTTATCATTAGCCTATGAGTCTGAGGATGAAAAAATGGAGGAATCCAAAGAAGAAAAGGGGAAAGAAGTGTTGGAACTAGTTCTTATAGACACCCCTAAAAGAAAAGATAAATTGGCCATTGTCATAGTTAAGAGTAAGAATCCTAAGGTGACCTTCACTCATCCTTTGAGTGAAGTTAATCTCTTTAGTGAAGAAAACTTGATTCAGAGTCTAACCATTCCTAAATGGTTCATCTATGGAAAATTGTAGAAGCAACCTAATATGCACCATCTTTAGGTATTGATGCAAGAAATAAATATTCTAATGCATGAGGAAGTTAATATATAGATAATTACATTGAAGAAGGAAGAATAGAAAAGAATGGCTACTCTAGGAGAATCAAGTGGAGCACAAATGGAGACCCTGGCTCTAAATGTGACATAATATTTAGTTGGTATCAAATTTGACCCAAACACTGGTAGTTTTCAAAGAGTAATTAAGAATAAGGTCATAGTTCGTGGAGAAGAGTTCACTTTTCATAAAATGAAACATTTTATTGGATTGACTCTAGTTGGAGGATAAAAGCCTGGTGAAGACCTAATATTTGAAGAAAATGTTCTTCAAATGGCTCAAGCTCAAATAGATTAGTTGTAAATAATGATCAAGGGAATCTTGCATTAGAAAAAGAATTTAAAATAAAAAGCCATCATATCAATCCAAGAAGATATATTCAAGCAATTTGAGGACACCATGATTGATCTATTCAATTCTTTAAAGTCAATCAAAACTAGGCAAGAGGTAGTGGATAAACAAAGCACCATGGCTACATGCCAAGTTGGCCAATGGTAGTATTTGAGCTATTAAGTGAAGGATTTTATCAAGGTCTTGACTAAAAATCAAATCTCTAAATTCAAGATAGTTAGCCTAGCCCACCTTAATATGCATATGGTTATATTAATTGATAAGATCAAGGCCCTAAGCAACTAGTCCAAGTAGATGGAGAACATTTTTAAGGACCTCAAAAAATAAGAAGATAAAATGCTAAAAATATTGGATAGATTGATCAAAGAGCCTACCACACTTATTCCCTTGGGTCTAATAACTAGTGAGGATTTCAATCATAGAACTACTTAATTCATGCAAGAAGTAAGAAATCAAGGACAAGGGAAAATAGGGGCTGATAACAAGAAGGTCATGAGCTTGATTTTATCATCAGAGGAAAAGAGAAGAGATGACATGGGCATCAAAATAGATCTAGAAAGGGATGAGAGGGATCTCAAGGGCCTAGAAGACAAATAAAAAAGAATTTTTCATGAGACCTATCATTGATCTACAAATTATCAATGAACAACATTATAGAATGAAGATCATGTAAGGAAAGCAAAAGACTGCGATAGCATAAGGGTATCCAAGTTAGTTAAGATAAGAATATTATTTTATAATTTAGCTTGTATACTTTTAAAATGAGAATATTATTTTGGTAAAGTCATGTGAAAGTTGTAAAGAATGTTGCATGCAAGCTAGTCATTTAGAATGTCTAGAAGTTTCTCAAAAGATTGTAAAAGGATAACTGTCCTTAAATTTTGACATGACTAATTGGCATACCTCATGAAAGGTCTATATAAAGAGGTATTTCCCATTATAAAGAGGAGAGAGTTTTGCATCCAAAAACTATTTGTAACTTTTGACCAAATTAATATAATCAAGGAGTTTTTTAAAGTTTATCCATATTTGCTTATGTGAATTACTATCATGGTTTATCTCTCACTTGTTTGATCTTATATTTTGATTTGTATAGTTTTTTTTTTAATTCTATATGTGCATATTTAAATGTAGAGTTGATAATTTGAGATAATTCTAGATTAGTTGAAATTTCTTAGGTTTATTTCATTTTCTTTGCTCTTATTGCATATAGGCTAATGTTATTTACTTGAAGGGGTAAACTTCTTAAAGTAAATCTTGTTCTTATTTACATCTTTTCATAATTTCCTTCGACATATGCCTGATGTGTGATAGGATTTAATCTTATTCTACTTCATGTTGTACATTAGCTAAATTCATGTTCAAATGAAATTGGAACTTTATCATAATGTTTGAAACAAAGATCAACAACACTTCTCTTTTCTGCCCTACCCTTCCTTTTTGCTCCCTTTTTATCAATTCACCTTAGATCAATTTAATTGTGAATATTCATCTTAGTTTAAATTTAGACCTAGTTTTAAGCAAAATTCACTTCAAATATCATATATCATCCTCAAAATCAAAGCTTAACTATAAACCATGGTGGCCCCCAACCACCAATTAATACAAATTTGTGAAACAGTTCATTTGTTGTCTCTATTCCACCAAGGATAGTAGGATTATCACACATGTAACTCATGCAATGGATTATTTAAATCTAAAAATGAGAAGTGTTTATTAAACACTATATGTTGACTAAGTGGTACACATTCAAACATCAACAAAGTTTCTGGTGCTAGAAGGAGGGCAGAGTTAAATCTTTAAAATTTTGTAACATCTTTGCTAATTTTGGTGAATTTAGTTAAAGATTGATGTATTCTTTGCATATTTGTGTTTATTTTGGCATATTTGAATAAATATAATTGATCTTAATGGCTTCAAACCAATATTTGTACTTATTTAGACAAATATATATGTTCTTTGAAGTTTGATATTTAAGTGTGGTAAAGATAGCTTAAAATATATGAATCCAAGGTGTTTGATGTTAGTAATAGTTATTTTGCTCAAATACTGATTGGATCTTTTAAAATTTGATTTTATTTGAGCTTGAAACATGTAAATATCATCCATATTTACATTTTTGGACACACCTTTAAGATAATTTAGTTAAATATTGATATCCTTTTCCATTCTTTATACATATTTGTGAAAAAATTGCTTAATGTGCAAGTTTGATCATCATTCTTTGTAAAGATAAGACTTACACATTGTATTTCAAATAGGGTTCAAATTTATTAAAATGGAATTGTCAAGGATAAGGACCAAGTCACATTCAGAGACAAGGGTTATTCTTCTTTCATTAGAAGTCCATAGGAGACTTAGGCAAGACAAAGGTAAGCATGGACTTTCAAAGTCTTAGCCAACTTCACCAATTCAAGGTATGTCTTGGATAGGTGGTTATTCAATAAATGTGTTAGGTGTGTTACATGACCTTCCTCATAATCTTAAAAAATATTTACCCACTTTTAGTCCTAATGGTATTGTAACTATTGAATAACACATTAAATCCTTCAAAGTTACTTTAAGACTTTTTAATGTTATTCATGAAGATGTGGCATGTAGATTGTTACCATTTACTTTCAAAGATGTAGCATATGAATGGTTCCTTAACCTTCATGAAAAATACATATCTAGATAGGATGATTTTAATAATTACTTTACTAATTAGTTTGGAAAAATCATTAGTCTATGTGTCATATACCAATAGTTTACCATAGTCAAAAGAGACTCAAATGATCCCATAAGAGCCTTCAATCATAGATTCCATAAAATGTTTAGCAAAACCATAGCTCCTTACAAACATGATGAGGCTTTAGCCTTAGATATTTATAAAGATGCCTTGAATCCCATAACTTCTATGTTTCTTAAAAGCTCTGCTAAGGTCATTAATATATTAGCCTTAGTTTATGTTGAAGTTATGATCATTAATGATCAGATGCAACCCCAAGGCTAAATGGCATATAACATTCTTAACATTAATCCAAATTTGACTATTCTAAATGTCATCCCCAATGCCAATCAAAATATGCTATCTTTAAATCAGCTTCTAGTTTTGAACCAATTGCCTTTGGACCATGCACTTCCTAGCCAAAACCTAAGATTCTTGAATAATGCTTCTAGTAGATCTAGTCCACAAAACTAGAGAGATTTGATGCTTGTAGCCAGTAGAAATACTCAAGTTAATAATTTTGAGGCACCTAAGAATGAGAATTATTCTATTTTGAAGATGGTTTAAAATATAAGTACTAATATCATTTAGCTACAAAAGTAAGTTGGCAATACTAGAGACATCTCTAATAGGAACTTCTCTTTCCAAAGGTTCAATAGGCCTTAAAATAGATTCCCAAATAATAAAAACAATAGACACAATAATGAGTCATCCTATAATAATAATGTGCATGATATAAATCTTAGTGATGTAGTTTTTCCTGGTTATTGTAGAATGTATTGTACTTCAAAACATGGTGAAGTAGATTGTCTAGAATTTTATAATACTTTTAAATATTTTCAAGAAGAGTTAGATACTTTTGAAGTTGTCCCTAATAAATATAATGGTATAGGTACCTCAAGTTTTTCAACTCATCCAAATCAACTAACTCAACTCTCATGGTGGAAACATTTGAGTTCCTATTCGAAGAAGAGAATGAGATCAAAGATATTCCTAAAGAGATCCATGTTTTTCATCAATATATAAAGAAGTCTTATCCTCTAAGGAATAGGGATTAGAAAAAACCTTTGGCTACCTCAACTCCACCAAATAATTTTGACACTCCTCTTAACACTATGTCAGACAATAATCCAGAGCCTCCTAAGGGAAGTACTTATAAACCTAATGTTGATAAATCTAATTATTCCAATAAGTCTGGGTATAATATAGTAGAGGACATGAAAAATATCAAAGATAACATGACCTTACATGATCTGACTTAGATCATAGAACAAAGGGATTTGTTATTGGAATCTTTGTCAAAGAAGCCTGTCAAGTTTTAAAACACTACACACACTAACATTGTAACTCAAAAAAATAAGGTAGACATTCCACCTTTCCCGATCATAGTTAGGATCTTTGGTAAAAATTTTCAAAATTACTTGGTAGATTTAGGTGCATCTGCAAACATTATGCCTAAAAGTATTTATAAGAAATTAGGCTTGACTCCCATTAAATATGATAGAGTTGTAACTTAATTAGATAAATCAAGAGTCAAAGTGATTGGTGAATTATTTAATGTTCACATGTAGATTGATTCTAAACCAAGGATCTAATAATTCATTGACATTCAAGTGGTGGATATTCCTAATGCATATGGGATGATGCTAAGTAGGGACTAGACCAAATCATTAAATGGTTATATGTTAACTGATTATTCACATAAGTGGTTACCTTGGAAAGGAGTTCAAAATTAGATCAAGATAGAAAGGTAACCTCAAATGAAGCATATGATCATCGAGTACAATGAAACCAATGAGAGGGTCAACATGGTTAACTCAGATCTAGGTGTATACACTCTTGACACCATAAAGGCATGTAACTTTAAAACTTCGCATGCTATTCTTGGATTATGTAGCTTATATTTTGATGGTGTTAGATGCAAATCAGGTTCTAGAGTAGGAGTAATATTAATCAATCCCATTGTGAAATAATATAATGCATCTTAAAAACTTTAGTTCCCATGCACCAATAATCTGGCTGAGTATGAAGCACTTATTCTTGGATTATAGTTTGCAATCAAATAGAAGTTCAATGAACTATTAGTTTTTGGTGATTTAGAATTAGTAGTTAATCAATTAAAAATTAAATACCAATTCAAGCTATCATATCTAAATAAGTATAAATTTATAGTGTGGGACTTAAATGAATGTTTTAATTCTTTCAACATCATGGCAATCTCTATAGAGGAAAACAAGGTTATTGATGAACTTGCTTCAATTACAACCAACATTATTCCTAGTCAAATTTCCAAGTTACAAAACCTTACTATTGAATTAGTCCCATGTCCCTTAGTACTAGATAATATCAACCATTTTCAAGTATTCAGTGATGATCAATAGATCATAAACTTCATGATTAACTTAGGAGTATTTGAGGCTCACATCATTGATGAATTTAGTGAAAACACCCTTGATGATGACAAAGACGAAGGTAAAATTAATCACAAGGTCATTCAGTTGAGTGATAATAATATACCCAAAGGGATGATAGCCTTAGAGATGATGTTTGATTCTAAAAATTGGCTAAGATTGCCAATATTCCTAAAATATATGGGAAATATTACAATGTTGTTGACCTAGGTTCCCAAAGTCAACCCAAACTAGTCGACATTGATACAATCACCACTAGTGAGGAGTTAAGAAGAGCTAAATATTTTTTGACTAAATATAAATATGTTTTAGCATGTCATGTGAGGACCTAAATATCTTTAATCCCAAGGTCATAACTCATACCACTAAAAGAAAATTGTAAGACTTTTAGGCAAAAAAAACCCTTGTCAACCCTATCTTAGAACCTATAATATATAAAGAAGTTAATAAATTGATAGATGAAAGGATAGTGTTTCCCATTAGGCACTCCACTTGGTTAGATAACTTAGTACCAATTAGGAAGAAAAATGGGGAAATCAGACTATGTGTAGACTTTAGAAATCTAAATAGAGAATCTGAGAAAGATAACTATCCTTTACCTTCTCTTGATCAAGTTAATCAAATTGTTATTGGTTATGAAATTATGTCCTTCCTTGATGGTTTTTAAGGATATAACCAAGTGCTTGTGAACAAGGAAGACAAACTAAAAACTACATTCACTACTAAGTGGGGCACCTTTGCCTACAAAGGATGCCTTTTGGACTAATAAATGTAGGTGAAACTTTTTAAAGAGAAATGGACCACATTTTTTAAGGGATTATAGGCAAGTGCATTATAATCTATCTGGAATACTTAACTTTATTTTCAAATAATAGGGAAGATCACATCATGCACTTACAATAGTTATTTGAAAGGTGTAGAAGGTATGGAATTTCTCTCAACCCAAAGAAGAGAATTTTTGTGTAACTAAGAGAAAACTATTGGGACATGTTATAACTAAGGAGGATTTATATATAGATCAAGATATAATAGATGCAATATAAAATATAGAACCCCCTAATAATAGGAAGGAACTAAAGTCTTTCTTTAGTAAAATCAACTTTGTGAGAAAGTTTATTTCTAGTTTTGTAGAAATAGTGAGACCATTGAATGACATGTTGAATAAAGATGATAAGATCACTTGGAATGAAGAGACCAAGAGGGCCTTAAAGGAAATTGAAGAAGCATATAGATGGATGTGATAATATAATTACTTTCATGAGTACTAATTTTAAAAATGTTGAATTAAATTATTCTCTTATTGATAAACAAGCATGTGCTCTGATCAAGGCAATGAAGAAATTTAGGCATTATATCCTTAGAAATAAGATACATGCAATACTACCAAACCCTACCACTATGCTCATGCTTGGTCAATGTGAACTTAGAGAAAGGAGAGGTAAGTGGATGTTTGTTCTCCAAGAATATGATCTAGAGATGAAGAATACAAAGTTGGTAAGATGCCAAGGTTTAATTTAGTTGATTTTTAATACTAATCCCAAACTAAGTGTCATGTAGGTAGAATAACAAAAAAAATACCAATGATTGGTATGATCCCATTATTCATTTCTTAATCAATGGCTATTGTCCTATATGGTTAAGTAGAGAACAAAATAGAGATTTAAGGCTCAAGTCAACTCATATTATGATCAAGGATAGAGTGTTATATAGTAATAACTTTGAATTCATCTACCTAAGGTGTGTATCCAAAGAATAGGCAACTGATATCTTGAAAACTTCCCATGAAAAGCTCGAAAGTGTCCATCCATCTAGAAGGACTACAACCTACAAGATCCTTTGAGCTCGTTATTACTAGCTACTATCTTCAAGGATGGTCATAAGCATGTGAGGGAGTGTCATTCATGTCAAGTCTTCAACACTAAAGAACCCAAGGCAACCATGCCACTAAATCCAATAATGGTTGATAAACCCTTTACCCAATGGGGACTAGATTTTGTGGGGGTCATTAACCCTAATTCATTAGATGGTCATAAGTATGTTCTAACTACTATTGACTACTGTACCAAATGTACTAAAGTAGAGGAAACTAAGTAGTGTAAGACTGAAGAGGTGACTAAATTTTTAGAAGAGAACATATACACAAGGTTTGGAACACCTATATCTCTAGTTTGTAATAATGGGTCTACTTTTATATCCATTAAGATGACTAAATGGGCATATGATAATAACATCATTCTTAATTTCTCATAAAACCATTATCCTCAAGGTAATGGATTATCTGAATCAACAAATAAGAACTTGATGAAGGCTATAAAGAAGTCTATAGCTAATAAACCTAGAACATGGCACAAGCTACTTAAGTATGACCTTTGGGTAGATATAACTAGAGTCAAACAAGCTCTCAAAGCATCACCATTCTTACTAGTATATGGTTAAAAACTTATATTTCCCATCATACTCAAGATGCCAACACACATATTCATTCAAGAGTACATGAAGTAGGACCAAGAATTTGTGAGTTCAAGGCTACTTAACATCATACAGATGAAAGATGCAAGAGAAGAGGATTTTGCTAATTTTAGTAGGCACCAAACCACAGTGAAAAGGTGGTTTGATAAGTGTTCAAAGATAAAGGTGTTTAGGAAAGGAAACTTCATTCTTATTTGGGATAAGGCATCTGAGCCTAAGGGTAAATAAGGGAAATTCACACCTTTGTGAATAGGTCCCTATTAGATTTTTGAGATACTTGGAGACAACACCTTCAAGCTGAAAGACTTACAAGAAGTAGAGTTCACACTACCCACCAATGGGAAGTACTTTAAGCACTACTTCTCTATTATCCCACTTGGGTTCTTCATGGATTAACCTATAAGACTAGTTAGATTTAGTGTATATATGTTGGGTTAGTTTATTTCTAATCTTCCCTTCATGTCCCTTGCTTGTACATATGTTTGTATATATTTATTTGATTTTTTCCTTCCTATTTATTTGCTTTCTATTTGGTGTGTTTGCTTTCTCTATTTTGTTCCTTGCTTCTAATAAGTCCTTTTTGGACATCCCTTAGCTCAAATTTCACCCAATTTCTCATGAACTCCATAATTTAGGAATGCAAATATAACTCTTCAACACTAGTTGATCATGGATTATTGAAATATGAGATTAATGTTATAGTTTAGAGAAATTGGTAAAGACTAATGGATAAGTTAATTATTCCCTAAGATTTTAAACCTTATTCTGATCTAATCTTGGTTTTAATAAGAATTTCACATGTAGTTTAAAAGCTTAAACTATTAGGACACAATTATGTTTGCACTTAATAATGGGACAAAGTTTGCAACTAAAGATGATTGTCTGAGATCAAACATTTGACCAATCCCTAAACCTAGCTAACCTGGTTCCTAACCTTTGATAGAAATCCAAAATGACCTAAAAAAATACAAAAATAAGAGCTTATTACAAAAATTTAAAATCTTTCTAGGCAAAGGTGATTCCAGTAATCTCCACTAGGGCTATGGATGCCTAGATGGCAGTAAAGCAAGGCCTTGAATAGAGCTAAAGTCATATCTATTGGGGCTATGGATGCCTGGATGGTAGTAGACAAATGCCCAATCCTTCCCTAAGCTAAATCATGATTCTTAACGGATATATAAATATGCTATAAGTGTTAATGGTTAAAGTCATGAATCTAGAATTTGTTCCCTAAATCCCATGAAAAATAATAAGTGGAATCAAAGCACACACATAATATGACTAGGTCTTGATGTTTGATCCCAATTTTGCATGTGTAAGGCTTGTTTCAACCATGAATTGATCTAAATAATGGTGATATATCAAGTAGAATAACTAAATTAATTATTATTCTAAACTAGAGTCTCTGAATTCTAACATATTATTATGTTTTCCCTAGAATTCACCATTTGTTGAGGCCAACATACCCCCATTCTAGAAAAATGGGGACCCTTGTGTTAAATTATGAAAAATTTGTACTTTAAAATTGAAAATTCACTTGATTAGAGTGTCATTATCATGATTGCACATCATCTTTATTTGAAGATCATCCACACCATGGTCTAGTTGGATTATTTATTCATGGATTTAGTTTGATCTTATCTAAAATTCCTAACATTAGATATTTGTATTTGAGGTTGTAGGTTTAATGGATTTCATTTGAAATGGGTAATACTCAAGGTTTTGTGTTAAATGTTAAATTTCCCCTCTTACTAGCCTTTGGTCTGTAAATAATTAATTGAATTCATTTTTGAATTTCTAAAACCCTTAGTGTAGATTTAGTCTAAGTACTCATTTTAAATTCAAATTTGGTAGGGGATTTTATTTAAATTTTTGTGAGAACATTTTAATTTGACTTAGTTTATATTTTATCCTAAGGTCCTAGTCATGTTTATTAACATGACCAAGACTTTAGTCTAAAATATTTATCCCAAGTTCTTAATGCCTTGAGCCCACTTTGTTCCCTTTTATCTTTCCATGGTCTAACTAAATGCGGGGGCCTTTTTATTATGTTTCTAACTTAGGTTAAGACTTTAACCTAAAGATTTATTCTTATTATTGATATGAATAAAAACATTAGTCTAAGAATTTATCTTGATTTTTATGTTCCCCAAGATTTGACTTTAGTATTTTCATTATCCATAGGAACCAATCTCATTCAATTGTCTAGATCACAATCTATGACACATGTTTGATCAGATAGGAAATATTTGACGATATGAATCAAAGTAAAAAAGTCCAGGACCCTATAAACAAATGCATAAATGATAAGTAGCACAATTGTGTGCCAAAAATTAAAGCTCAAGCATCTTTTTAATATAGATGGTACACATTCATGCATACACATTCTAATTGATGGTTCATGGAACAAGGACACAATACAATGATTAGGATCAATAGTACATGTTCATCCAAGGGAAATCGATCAAATAGTGTGAGATCAATGTGTAATTTTCAAAAAAGTTAAAGATGAATGTGATGATGATAAGTATCACACTCATAGTCAAATAACACTCAACAACCACTATCATTTGACCTTGTAAATAAAGATCCAAGGTCCACATTTGCTTGGATGAAGATGATAGATGGTGTGTAATAAATGTTGAAAATTCAAAGATGAATGTAAAGATGACATATGCCATAGATGCATGCCAAAATTTAAAGCTTGAGCATCTTTTGAAGATTGATGGTAAATATATGAGCATACACATTATGATCAATGGCCCACAGAGTAGGAGGCATGATCAAGTAGATCAAGATCGATGGAATGAAATTGATATATGTAAATGAGATCAATGGTATGTGATAAATGTTAAAATTTTAACAAAGCTCAAGAGGAATGCAGTAGGGATAGTGTCAAAATTATAGGAAATATTATAAGATAACCAATGGCATTCAATCCTTCAGATCTAGATCAATAGTCTATGATGATCCATGTAAGGATAAACAGATGACATGAAAAGGAAGAAGGATTTTTAAAGGGCAATGATCATTTTTAAAATATTAATGAAAAGGATGTCATGATGGAGACACATAATCTAGACTAGCCAATTTAAGAGATTTTGTAGATATATGATAGGGTAAAGGTATAAATACATAGATCTAAATACAATTTGAGGCATGAAGTTCATAGGAGTTCAAAAAGATGCCATCATTAAAGCTCTAAGGAAAGATTCAAAAAAACCTTAGAAAGCACAAGAACCCTAAATAGACCATTGAGCATTATAATTGAGATAAGGAAGATTGAATTATCATTTGTGTAAGAGAATTCGATGTAGAAGTTAAATTAAAATCCACTAGTGAGTAATTTAATAAGAACTTATAGTCATGACAGAATAAAAAAGTGTCTCTAGAGAGGATGTAGAACTCTATTTGACCTCAGATGTAGAAGGAAGAGTTTTCAAGGACACACAATTTGATGCCATAGCTTTAAATATTGGGAACAATAATTGGTCAAGCTTGTTTTCAACCATTGAGAACTAGTATCCCATCACAAGAGAAGAGGAGAATAACGTGTCAGCAAGAAGGCTCTACTAAGACATAGTTTCCATTCAAGAAGGCTCTACCTGAGGTACTACATTATATCAACATTCTCTCTCCTATTTTAAGAGATGGAAAATTGATAAGGGTATGTTAATAAATGAGCATAATCATAGAAATATAGCTTATATCTTTGCTATATCATTTGAAAACTATTATAAATTACCTAAACCCCAAGCAAACCAAACCACAATCAAAAATTGGGCCAAGGAAAATGACTTAAAGACCATCCTTGCCCTAAGGTTAAATTCTAGAAATTAGGTGTTTTCATATTTCAATGGTAACATTCCCATTGGTCAATTCAGACTTGGGATAAGAATGATCATGAATATGATGAATAAGATATGAAAAAATTAAACCAACACATATGTGGACAAAATTTGGGTTCCTTTAGTTTATTTTATGGTGGAGAAAAAACTCACCCCTCCCATTGGTGAAGTGGTCAACACTTATTTAAGTAGGCAGATCTTTGCATTCAAGAAGAAAACTAGGAACTAGTTTTACATGATGTCATACCTCCTAGATGTCTTTATTTCTACCACAAAGATCCCCAACCTAAGGGAATGTTCACTTGATGGAACATAGATAGTATCCCAATACTATTCAAAGTTGTACATATTCAAATATAGGGACCACATCCACTTCATTTTTGACTATGTTTATCCAAACCTAACCAAAGCTATAACTAAGAATCTAATGTCAAGAGCTAGCCCCTTGACCAAAAAGTCAATTGAGGCCATGGGAGACATATGGTTATATCCAAATTGTATAATCATTGGGGTTAAAGAAACATAATGCACTCCCCTTAGATTACCAATCCATGTGCTAGTCAAGTTAACTGAACAAGAGGTGGCTTACCAAATATGCAATGGGATAGATGGTTTGTGTAAAACCAAGAGGAAGGGACCACTTCATAACCTTCCCTTAACCATTAAAAGGACAATTTTTGCACAATAGGAAAACATTGAGGCTACTTATAAACATAGGACCTCCTTTAATCTCCAAATTGATGAAGGTAGTGGTATCCTCATGGAAGGGTCAAGGAGCATCTAAGAAATAAAGGAATTAATATCCCTTATGATCACCAGCCTAATCCTTTTGACCCCATATATATAAGCCTATTTATTCTATGAGATCACCCTTAGATTGAAAAGGCACAACATCAAGCTAGAGTCTATAATATAGAGGGATCAAAAAGGGAATGGTGATAAATGGCAATTAGGGCCAAGGTAGTACCATTTGATAGGCGGTGAACCTTCTAGACCTCCACCAACATAGTTATAGGTGGAGTCCATACCTGAGTCACAACTTGAGTAAAGGCTAGAGGAGAGAAGGCCCAATGACATTGCATCTTATTTAACTTAAGTAAAGGATTAAGGATCACCAATAAAGGAGGTTCATATAGTAACACTAAACCCTGATGAAATAATTAAAGATTCTCTAAAATTATTATCATTAGCCTATGAGTCTAAGGATGAAAAAATGGAGGAAGCCAAAGAAGAAAAGGGAAAATAAGTGTTATACCTATTTCTTATAGATACCCCTAAAAGAAAAGCTAAATTGGCCATTATCATAGTTAAGATAAATAATTCCAAGGTGACCTTCACTCATATTTTGAGTGAAGTTCATCTCTTCAGTGAAGAAAACCTGAATCAGGGTCCAACCATTCTTGAATGGTTCATCTATGGAAAATTTCAAAAGGTACCTACTATTAATCATCCTTGGGAATTGATTCAATCAATCAATATTATAGTACATGAGGAAGTCAATCCATGGAAAATTTCATTGTAGAAGGAAGAAGAGAAAGGAATGGCTACTCTAGGAGAATCAAGTGAAGCACAAGTGGAGACCGCAGGTCTAAATGTGACAAAATCTTTAGTTGGTGTCAAATTTGACCCAACCACTATCAATGTGCAAAGATTAACTGAGAATAAGGCCATGGTTGGTGGAGAAGAGTTCAATTATTAGAAAGTAGAACTTTTTTTTGGATTGAATCTAGTTGGAGGACAAAATCCTAGCAAAGAACTAATATTTGAATAAAATGTTCTTCAAATGGCTTAGGCTCAGATAGATTAGTTGCAAAAAATGATCAAGGGAATCTTGTAACAGAATAATAATTTAAAATAACAAGCCATATTGTCAATCCAAGAAGATAAAATAAATCAATTTGAGGATGCAAGGATTGATTTATTCAATTTTTTAAATTTAGTCAAAACTAGGCAAGAGGTAGTGGATAAACAAAGCACCATGGCTACAGGCCAAGTTGGCCAATGGAAAACTTCAAGCTACCAAGTGAATTATTTGATCAATTTATTGAATAAAAATAAAATCCTTAAATTTAGGATAGTTATCCTAGCCCACCTTAATATGGCTATGGCTATATTAATTGATAAGATCAAGGCCCTGAGTATCTGGTCCAAGTAAATGGAGAACATTTCTAAGGACCTCAAATATCAAGAAGATAAAATGTTTCACATATTGGATAGCTTGATCAAAGAACCTACCAAACTTAGTCCCTTGGGTCTAACAACTGATTAGGATTTCAATCACAAAACTACTTAATTAATGTAATAAGTAAGTAATCAAGGACAAGGGAAAATAGGGGCTGATAACAATAAGGTCATGGGCCTACTTTTATCATTAGAGGAAAAGATAGGAGATGTTAGGGGCATCAAATAAGATTTGAAAATCATTGACTGGGATCTCAAGGGCCTAAAAGATCAAGAAAAAAAATCATGAGACCTATCATTGATCTCTAGCTTATCAATGAACATCATTATAGAATGAAGATCCTATAGGGAAAGAAAAGGACTGCGACAACATAAGGGTCTCCAAGTTAGTTAAGATAAGAATATTCTTTGGCTTGTATACTTTTGAAAAGAGAATATTTTTTTGGTAAAGACATGTGCAACTTTTAAAGTACATTGCATGTAGGTTAGTCATTTAGAATGTCTAGAAGTTTCTTAAAGGATTATAAAAGGATAGTTGTCCTTAAATTTTGAAAGGACTAATATGCATACCTCATGAAAGGTCTATATAAATAGGTATTTCCCATTGTAAAGAGGAGAGAGTTTTGGAGTCAAAAACTATTTCTAACTTTTGAGCAAATTAATATAAGTAAGGAGTTCTACAAAGTTTGTCCAGATTTTCTTGTGTGAATTACTATCATGGTTTCTCTATCATTTTTTTGATATTATCTTTAGATTTGAATAGTTCTTGTGAATTTTAGATGTGCATCTTTAAATGAATAGTTTCTAATTTGGTTTAATGTTGGATTAATTGAAAGTTCTTAGGTTTACTTCACTTTATTTTCTCTTCTTGTATTTGGGCTAATGTTATTTGCTTGCAAGGGCAAAATTCTTAAAGTAAATGTTTTCTTATTTGTATATTTTCATACTTTCCTTAGATGTCTTCCTAATGTGTGATAGGATTTGAGCTTATGCTACTTCATGTTGCACATCGATTAAATGAATGTTTAGATGAAATTGGAAATTTGTCATAATGTTTGAAACAAAGATCAACAACACTTCTCTTTTTTTCCCTACCCTTCCTTTTTCTTGCCTTTTTTATCAATTCACCTTAGATCAATTTCATTATGAATATTCATCTTATTCTAGCTTTAGACCCAATTTTACACACAATTCACTTCAAATAACATAGATAATCCTCAAAATCAAATATTAACTATAAACCATGGTGGTTCCCCACCACTAATTAGTACAAATTTGTGAAACAGTTCATTTGTTACACCTCTATTCCACCAAAGATAGCAGGATTATCATAACATGAAACTCATACAATGGATTCCTTGAATCTAGAAATGATAAGTGTTTCTTAAATGATATATGTTAACCTAATGGTGTGTGTGTGTGTGTGTGTGTGTGTGTGTGTACCTTTGCATCCATTTTGCCCAAAAATGATTTGTTTGTCAATCACCTACATCTCCTCACAAATTTCCATGAAGCTTGACAATATCAAGAAGTTATAAATTTGTAGCTAATAATATACTATGAAAACACTTATTTGGCCTCTAAAATGGCCATACATCCCTTACCTAATGGCATCCATGCCCCGAATATGAACAAATAACTCTTATAAGGAGGAAACACCCATGCAAAGCTTCTAGGAATAAAACAAATGATTAGGGTTTCCTCTAGAAAGTTGAATGACCTAACCAAAACATTATTTAATTATTTCTAATCCTTTTGGTCTACCCAACTTATGTGGGTTCCTTGATTTGTCAAGGCTTTAGTTATAAAAAGGCATTTTTATCATGATCATTTCTCAAGTTGAATATTTTTTTCAAATGCATATAAATTAATAATTATTGCAACCACAACCTAATAGATATATGCTCTAGACAAATTTCTAGTTCATAATTAGGCTTAAACAAGATGTCAAAATTATATGTCATAACATCAAAACATTCTCATTAATTTAGTATAATGTCATTTTTGAAAGAGATAGGTACGGTCAAAAAGCCTTCCTGAAACCTATTTTTAGTTATTTAAACAATAATGATGAATAGAGATGGAACACCCCTTCATATGAGGCACTATTTAATCCAACATCAATACACCCAATTTTAATGCACTAAGACATCCTAATATTTAGGAATGAACTTAGCATTTACCCAAGAAAAATGAAGTAAGTAACATTAATTTAAGAAGTCATTACCAAAATTGGATCAAACATAATTGATAATGTGACAATAAAAACTACATAAAAAATATACTAACTCAGCCATGCAGTTCTTACACAAGGTTATTTTCATAGAACTTGCTCACCATCTAGCTCGAACACATCTATAGGGGACTAAAATAGGGATTATGACATTTTTTTAGGAAACTACATTGATGTAGGTTGATATAGTTTTAATTATGTGTTTTTCTAGGAGGTTACCCTAACATATGATGATCCAGATTTTACTCTCAAATATGCATTATATCTAGTCATGAAACTACATTATCCCAAGTCAATATAGCTATATCTTCCATAAAATTACATCAACCCAAGTCAATCTAGTCTATTTAATTTTGTGATTTCCATGTAACTACATTGATGTAGACCAATATAGTGTTAATACTATGTTTTTTCAAAAAGCTACTCTAATGTAGGATGATCCAACTTTCACACTCAGTTATGCATTATCTCAAGTCATCGAACTATAACCGATCTAGCTCTATATTCCAAGCATTTTCTCCCAATTATATTTCCCTAGAATGATATTTTTTTATTTATCTTTATAATCAATTTCATTGATTAAATTACTTCAAAATTTTACATTCTATCAAAAAAAAAATCTTCACAAAAATATATCAATTGATGTTGATATAGCTCTAAATTATTTTCTTTTTTGTTAAAATTACAATGACCTTGGTTGATATTGTTCTATTATTGTATTTCATATTAGTTAACTACATCATATTAGTTTGATATAGTTTAGCTTAACTATTTTTATTTGGTTTTGTATAGATTACATTGGCACATATCGATATAGTTTTGTACTCCCTAAAAAACTACATTGGCCTTTGTTGATCTAGTTTTGTATGTTAATTTTTTGCATAAATAAGGCAATTTTACTTTCCTCTTCAATAAAAATCAAAAACTTACTTTCAAGTTGATTTATTGTTTATTTCCATTCAATAAAATATAAAAATTTATTTTCAACATTAATTTTTTCCCTTATTTTATCTTGATTGGATTTATCTGGAAACTATGTTCTAGAAGTTTTCAAACTACTTAGTTACTATCATGAAGTGCTACATACTATTTTATTTACAATCCTTATCTATATTTTATAGACATCATGGCATGATGGGATTTCCCTAATACTCATAGCCATAGTATAAATCTAAACATATATTTTACTTTTCATGTACCTCACAATATTGAGTAAACTCTTAGAATTCCCCTTTTTCATTGAGCCTTAAGAAGCTAGCCATCTATTTAATTTTGTAGTGCACTAATTAGCAATTAGTGCCAGGAAGTTACTCTCATATTAATCTTAAAATTGAGTTTATTGGGCTATGTTAATGGTACTTCCTCCATAATTAGTATTCTTAAATATTAGATCGACACTATCCAATCGACAAGTAAGTATTTTTGGGAGCCTAAAAATTAGTCACATCCTTTTAGCACATCTACTTGATATTCATTTTAGATAAATAGTTAAAATTTTAATTTACTAATTGTTATTGTATTTTTTATTACATATTAAATTATCTAGGGTTAATAAAGTTCTATTTGTGTGCTCCAACTTCATTAACCAACACTTATATAGTTGTATGTTTGTGAACAGACTATATCAACTAGGTTTGATATAATTTTCTAAGTTTTTTTCCCTCTAATTATAATATTAAATTGACCATGCTTGATATAGTTAGTTATTTCAACCCTCTATCTATATAACTACAAAAACTAAGCTTGATACAGTTAATTTACTATTTCTATAAAAAAACTATAGATCTCACTACATTGATTTAGTTCGATACAATTTTTTATTTCACATATCTCTTTATATAACTAAATCAATTAAGATTTATATAGTTCCTTTCCTATTTTTGTTAAAATTTGACAAACTTAAATACATTGACCAACCTCACTTTAGTTCTTCTTCCACATTTATGTCTGTATAAATACATCGACCATGGTTGATATAGTGCATTATATATTTTTGTTTGTTGGTCGATACAATATAAACCCTCCATCATGTAATATATCATTGATTATTCCAAATAATGAACATACCATAACATGATGGATCTAAAAAACTCCCATAAATGTCCCAACTCTTGCCTTCCTTATACTTCTATAGAAAATCAAGATGTAAGGAACATTCATATGGCCACTAGAACAAAAAACTATGGGTCTCCTCTTTATAAAACTCTTGATCTATTTAACTATCCTCCACACATTCCTATTGTAAGGGATGAAAGTGATCTTGAATATACTACTAAAATAATCCTTTTTATTAATGAAAACCTCAACATAAGGGTAAATATCCCATGATAATCTATAATAATATCATGATGAGACCCCATATATGATTTCATTCTTTACCACTATATATGTTGTCTATAATATTTTGGGCAAATTAATATACAAATTTCTCTATCCATTCTTTCTTTACCTTACATATTATATCCACTACTATGGTAGGTCTTTCCTCTAGTGGGAATAGTCAAAGTTCCCACATTAACATTCAAATTAACATTACTACTAGTAAATCTCAAGATACTACTACTATTTCATCTCAAGTAATTGTACCAATAGTACTCTAAAGCCCTCAAAACTAACCAAATATTATTGCAGGCCATGAATCAAATGGATAGCTTCCAAACCAATAATGTTTTTCAAATGATACAAATACAATATCAAAATTTTCAATTGTAAATTCATCCTCAACCTACTTAATGGGGAGGTAAAATTACAAATGTCCCCCAACACCTACAAACCCCCTTTAGATTCACAATATAATCTTATTACTCAACCACCACTTATTAACAAAATCAGATCTAGGATAGCATTCATGTTTAACATTCAGGTTTAGATGGAATAAGAAGTGGCCAGTGATGGTGAGGGGGGGCCATGTGGGTTAGATGTGTAGCTCATGGATTTAGGATTGAAGAGTGTGATTTTCCATACATCATCAAAAAATTTCATAAATTAGTGAGTTACTCCTAATGGAAAGGTTAGTAATACACCGCTCTTTACCAAAAATTATTAGATGGGGGATATACTAGTAGCATCAGACTACTCTTGCCATTAGGTAAGCCCCAATAAATGTTTATGGGTCAATAAGCTCAAATGAAAGATAAAAAAATATAAGGAAGTTTATGAAGCTACAAATCTATCCATATCAAAATATTTGAGAAGATTTCATATTGTCATACCTGATGAATTGAAAACTAAAGCTTCTCTATGGTGGTCTTATTATTTGGTGGGAAAATTTACTAGTCCACATCCTAACATAGAATGTTTTAGAGCTTGGGATAGCATCCATTGGAAATTAAGAGGGTATTTGGATATCTCAACACTTAGAAATGATTTTTTCCTGATCAAATGTACCAATGATGAAGATAGTGCACATATCTTGGTAGGAGGCACTTTGTCTATAGGTAGATCTAGAATTTTTTTGAAAAAATGGAAGGTAGGATTTGAAGAAAAATAGGAAGATATTCATAATATGCCCATTTGGGTGCATCTTCCTAGTATTCCTCTAGAATTTTGGTAATAAGACCTATTCATCAATATAGAAAAAAAATTTAGTAATATAATCACCTTTAACTTTTCTACTAAAGCTAGGACCCATATGGTTCATGCCTGATTCTATGTGAATGCAAGGATGGATCAAGAATTGACCCCCTTTTTTTTTATTAATTATTGAAGTGGAGAAAGGATTTATAAAATTTAATATGAATACTCTTTACTAAAATGTGAAGGATGCAGGAAGCTGGGACATATGACTAAAAATTTCCCCTCCTTTGTTAAAAAGGGTAATACTTTTATTTTCAAAAAGGATCAGCATACTTGGCTGATGAAACCAAATATAATTATAGAAGATATTCCATTGATGTATCATCCTCTTTCTTAGGAAAACTATCTTTTTAAGGATCCTTCTTTAAATTCTCACATTAACTTAGGCTTGAATAACACTACATTATCTCCTAAGATTTTAGATGCATTTGCACCAAGTAATAATCCATATTCAGTAAAGGTTATTATAAGGGATAATTTCAATTCTTTAGAGATTATTGAGGTGGTAGATTTAGTGTAAAAATAATTTCTTCAAGGGAGATAAAACATAACCATTTTAAACAAAAATAAAGAAAAAATACAAAGCAGAGTTGATGAGCCAAATAAGGTGATTTCAGTTCTCCAAAACACTAAAAATTCTTCTATACATTATGCTTCTCTGATGGATCATAATCTTTTCAAAATTTTTTAAAATATGAAGGTGGTATAAATGGGGTGTGTATCACTGAGTCTTTCTCTAGTAAAAGGAACTTTTTCTAACATAGCTTAAGACCACACGAGGTTAGATGATGATAAGGAAAAAAAGGATTTATCTAATAAGATATCTTCTACTTGTACCTCACCAAGTTTTAAAATAGATTATACTAAATATGATAAGTAAATTAATTCATATGGGTATAATAGGATGAAAATACATGTTCAAAAAATAAAAAGGGAATATTTTTGTCAGCTAAAACTAGAAAGAATAAAATAGAGAATGAGATAACAAATAGCTATCAATCAATTCTAAAGCTAAAACCAAGTAGAGAATCCATTATGTAATGGAATAAATAGTAAAAATTAAGGTTATGTCATGTAATATTAAGGGTTTAAACTATTCTAGCAAACATAGGGTATTCAGGGATATGAGGATCACTAATTAACTAGTTGTTCTTGCTATCTAGGAAATGAAAATGTCTAGTAATATATTTCAACCAACAAAAAATCAGCTTTGGAAAGAAGAATTTTTTTCTAGTGTAGCCTCAGAGGGAGCATCTAGAGGTATTTTTACCTTTTGGGATGATAAGAGGGTTAAGGGTGAAATCTTTGTTGAAAATAAACACCATATAGCATTTTTGTTTACTGAGCTTTCATATGATATTTCTTGGATTATTTCAAATATTTATGCTCCTAAAATGATTTTTGGTTAGAGAAGATTATGGTTGGATCTAGGGTCTTTCAAAAACACATTTAAATATTTCAAATGGATGCATGTGGGTGATTTCAACACCCCAGTTAGTGTAAAAGAAAAGAAAGGGGGTGTCAAATACTTATCTAATAGTATGAAGGATTTGGCTAAGTTCATTATTGTCAATGGGTTGTTTGATATTGAATTAAAAGGATATCCTTTCACCTAGTAGAATAAAAGTATTATTAATAATCTTATTCAAAAAATATTAGATCAGGATCTTATCTCCCTTGATTGGTTTAGCATTCAAGATTTTTACTTATCATCGTTCCTTAGGATTGGATTGAATCAAAATTAGTTGGTGCTAAACATTCTAACAAGTTTTAAAACTTATAAAACACCTTTCATATTTGAGCATATGTGGGTTTCTCACCCATAATTACCACTAAGAATAAATGAATGGTGGAATGTGGAAGCTTCAAGAATAACTATGTTTAGGTTTACATAGTAATTTAAATTTTTCAAGAATAAAATTTGTGTTTGAAATCATGAGGTTGTTAGCAATATCTTCTACCAAAAATAGAATATCAAATCAAATTTGATTAGTATTGAAGATTGTATTACTTCCCAAGTCCTTAACGAACATTTCCTTCATTAGGAGAATTAGCTAGAGACAAATTTTTGTTCCATTCTAAATCAAGAGGAATATTTTTGAAGATAAAAATTGAAGGCTACTTGGTTGAAGGAGGGAGATCATAACACAAATTTTTTTCATTTAACTACTCTCAAGAATATAATTCATAACAGAATTAATAAAATATTTGATTAGGATAGCTCCTGTCATACTGATCCTGTAGTTATTAAAAATAAAGCAATTAGTTTCTTCAAAGATCATTTTGCTCCCAACTTCGTGCCTGACAAATAATTGACCACAAATTTTATTTAGCATGTCCCTACTCTTATTACTAATAATGATAATGTCATATTTTTTAAGTATGTAATAGAAGATAAAATAGAGGCAATGGTTTTCCTAATGAACAAAGATTAAGTTTTGGGCCTAGATGGCTTTCCTATGGGCCTTTTTCCAAAATTATTGAGATATTATTAAACAAGATTTATGGGTGGTAGTGGAGGAATTTTTCTCATTTGGTAAAATTCTCATAGAGTTTAATAATAATTTTATAGCTCTCATTCCCAAGAAGATAGGGGCCTCAAAATTCAAATATTTTAGGCCTATTAGCATGTGTAATTATGTCTATAAAATCTTTAAAAAAAATTTGGCATTGAGGACTCAACCACTTTTGAATAAAATCATTTCTTATAATCAAGAATGATAGGTCTCAAGAAGGTAAATCTAGGATGGTATTATGGTAGCACTTGAGATGACACATTCCATGGATGAAATTAAACAAGTAGGTATGATTTTTAAAACTTATATCAAAAAAGCTTATGATAGAGTTGACTGGGGTTTCTTGGACTCAATTCTAAATAAATTTGGGTTTAATAAACATATTAGAAGGTTGATTTACAAGAAAATTTCAATGGAATGTTTTATATTATTATTAATGGCTTCCCAGCTAGATTTTTTGGGAGTGAGCATGGAATTAGATAGGGTAACACTTTTTTTCCATTCTTATTCATTATAATGGTATATTCTCTAAGTAGGAACATTATGAATGCTCTTACATATGGTATCTTGAAGGGTTTTAAACTAGCCTCAAAGGCTCAAACTTCTCTTCACCAACAATTTTTTGATGATATGATCATTTTATAATCAACTTTGGTAAGGGAGGCCAAGGAAATAAAGTTTATTCTGGATAGTTATGTAATTGTCTCAAAGCAGTTGATAAACTAATCTAAATGTGACATATTTTTTGTCAACAAACTGGTTTCTCATCAAATAAATATTGCACATATTCTAAATTGTTAGATCAAATAACTTCCCTTAGTTTATTTAGGCATACCACTGTTCAAAGGTAAAATGAAATCTGAATTTTGGTACCCTCTAATTGAAAGGTTCCAAAGGAAGCTTTCTAGTTGGAAAGGGGATATACTTTCTTTGATGGTTAAAGTATTGCTCATAAAAAAAAAATTACAAATTCCCCCCATCTACATTATGTCCCTCTTAAAAAATCCCAAAGTTATCTAGGAAAAATTTGACAAAATCCAAAAAAGGTTCTTATGGATGCAAGTAGAAGATATTCACAAATTCCTTCTAGTGGATTGGGATAAGGTATGTCTACCGAAATCCTTTAAAGGGTTGGGTATTATAAATATTTTCTATATGAACAAGTTGTTAGTCACAAAGCTTTCTTGTAGACTCCTCAAAGAACCAACTCCTTGGGAAAATATTTTTTATGCCAAATATCTTGGTTACAAATCTCCTTTATCCTTCCTTATTGAGCCTACCTTTAATAAAGGATCCAAAATTTGGAATTTATTTTAAAATAATAGGGATAATTTACTAAAATGCTGAAAGTGGAAGTTGGGTAATGGTCATAGTATTATATTTTGGAAGGATCCTTGGATTCTTAATAATTTATTGGAGACTCTTGAACCATGGCATCAAGTTGCTCATTATATCTCTTGTGTTTCAGGAGAAATGGTGGTAGATTATATATAAGTTTACAATGGTATAAAAATCTAGAAACATTTGACCCTTAACAATGCTGATACTACTTTAGCCACTATTATTTTATATCTTAATTTTATTCTTAAGGGTAACTATATTACGAATCTACAATGGGAGGATGAACTAATTTAGAGTGATTCAATGGATGGATGTTAGAGGTACAATCACTAAGAGGGGATGAATTAGTGAGACCAAATAATCCAACTTTAATTCTAATCTTTACAAACACTTAATCAGATACCACAAGCATTCATGAATCATACACATCATTCATAGCAATGAGCAAGAGAGACAATGCAAGATCAATCACATAACACATGACATATGTGGGAAACCCTCTTAGGGAATAAAAACCACTAGAACCTAAATTTATTATAATAACAAGAAATAAAATATACCATATATAAATGATCAAAGAACTACCATTCCTAATTTTAGTGAGACTACAATCTCATAAGGAGTTACCACACCTATCTAGCTGAGTTATAATAACAACTAGACTTTTAGCAAGTTTTACCTTGCAAGGAGGATGTAACCACCTTAATTGTTAAGTTTACACATAAACACCTATGAAAAAACCCACCTTTTTATAATGTATTCAACACCTAATGATAGACCTATGATTATCGCTCTTCACCTTCACTCATACTCAAACAACAAGAGCAATATTCTACCAACAAAATTATGACCTACAAGTCATACAAAAAATCCTCAATCTATTATTCTATTCAAATCATCCATAGGAAACTCTAACCCTCCATTTATCCATAATTCACACACACAAGCCTCTCTCAAATATCTCCCAAGTCTCTTTCACAAAGTCTCTCAAACAGCTTCTTGAGCAACTTGCTCATTTTGCCTCCTTTAGGCTCATAAGGTCCTATGACTTGTATGTCCTCCTATACCAACTTAATCAAACAAGAATTTTTGATCCTCTTCACTCTTTTATATTCCTTAATAACATTAACCTTCTCTTTTAAAGGTTATTACCTTCACTTGGCTCCACATTTTCACTCCTTTAATCAAGTCTTACAAGTCTATAAATCATCATCTTTTATTTTTCTATATATAGATCTATCATGATCATCACCATCTTGGTCAGAAATTTAGCATGACTTAACCCTTAAGACATATATATTATGAATAAATAACTTAATACAATCTTCATAGGTAAGCCATAACATCTATGGGTCACCCTTAAGTAGATACACCTTTTAATAAGGCCCTTGTAGCTCTTGTAGGTCTTATGGAAACGTATTCACCACTTTAGCACATCATCAATCAAGAAAAGAATATAGGACATGGGTCCACTCTTTATATCCCCTTAGTCATCCTCAAATGCTTACATTCATCATTTCACTCTCCTATACAAGCTCAATTGATAAATTGTACACACAATCACTATGAATAAACACATAGTCACCATCTTAAGCTTTGTTTATACTGCATACAGTTGGTAAAACATTTAAAATACACACATATAATATTTATGGGGTCTAAAACACTACGTAATATTCAATTCATCAATAAGTATCAAGACAATATCAAAACAAGCTCGAATATCCTTCTCAAGTCACTTACAATCAATGCACAAACATATAGTCAACTTTGAAGCTCAATATATTTGTTTGTACACACTTTTAGATATTCAAATCCATATTTATAGATGTGCCTTGGAGTTTTCTACCAATTTTATTTTTACAACATGTCAAATTCATTCCAGATCAAAAGATATGACTTAAAAACTAGACACTAGTTTTTCCCTTGTTAAATTCAAATATTTAAATGTCAACGGTCACAGTTAAACTTCAAACACTATGATCACATCTCATGTCCTCTCATATTTATATCAATATCATGTTTTATATCTTCTCCAAACTTTAACACATAGGTGTTGATGCTTAAACATTAAATATCTGATAGCTGACCTCATCTCATGCAATATGAAAACTTTAACTCAATGTGCTCCATTGATCTCTACAAATCAATCAAGTCTTTAACTATAAACTCTCATCATTTGATCAATATATATGAACACCCAATAAATTTTAGATCCTTATCCTTTACCTTTTCTTAGTCATTAAATAATATGCACTTCTTTCCATCTCACTGCTTCCTGACATCTTAGAGCAAACACAATCTATCGATCTCCTTGATACTTTCTCAAACTTTACCTCTTGCATATTTGACTATGGGAACCTTGCTTATCTTCTTAGAAGGCCAAATTTGGACCACAATAACTTTTGTTGTGCATGGACACATGATCTATAATTTGTACCATATGATCTCCTCACATAAGATAATATAACCATGTGATGAAATATTCCTAGAACCTTCATGCATGTGAGATATATAACCATTAAAATGTATTCTCAAAATCTTCTATCACAAATCCAAATATTCTTATAAATTTTTTAGGAGGCCAACTTTTCTCTTGCATAACTTTTATCACACTTTGATGCATGATCTAAAATTTAACATAAATTAACTATGCATAAAACTAAACAAACCCATATAATCGCCTTCTCTTAAAACATCCACACATATGACATATTCCACCATAAAAATGCTTACTCAAATCTTCTTTCCACATTTTGAATTTGGCAAAGTATGGGAAAACACTATCAAAATACATGGAAGCCCAACTTTACACTTGCTTATCTTTTGATGTACCTAGTCACATGATCTAAGAATTAATGCATAAAAATTAAGCACAAAAATGAACAAACCCATATGATAATTTTATCCTAACACATCCACTTATTTTAATTTTTATGTCATCAACATTGTTACTCGGATCTTCATGAACCTTTTGGAAAATTTGACTAAGTATGGGAACATAGTGAATTATGTCTGAGTAGCCAAATTTGCATCCTCATATCTTTGACTATGTTTCATTGCATGACTTGAAATATGGTGCATAAAAAATATAGACTAGTTTGATCATAACCATATTAATAACTCCCCTTGAATCATTCCCAAGTGGTAATGGTGATGTCATCAAATTGCCTACTCAGATTTTTTACCATTAAACCTAAAGTGTCTAGATGAGAACAATAGACAACCAAATGAATTTCACTTATGCACACAAGTAATAAAAGAATAAAAAAAATATTAGGGACATATTTAAAATCCTCAATATTCCATACCCTTCCTTGAACATTTATAACCATGCCAAAATAGAATATCAACCAATCATACTTTATGCATCCTAAGATAAACACATTACACACTTTGTCATTATCACTTAGACTATCAAGGTAATTCATCCACTCACCAAGAAACCTCCATGAAATTACCATGACATAATTTATAAATCTCCAAAAATATCCCCCTTTTTCATTTATGTCAACAACTATCATATATAACAATATATAGCTCAACTTCTCTCTCTTCAAGCACTCCCATAATAGGAACTTTCTCCCCTTTTGACACAATGACAAAGTGGGAACCAACTAATCCTAAGGAACTTTAACGACCATAAATATGAAATTACCATCTTATAAATATGATACAAATTCCCCTTACCTTGAGCTTACCTTTTCTTGCCTTGACAAACTTCCTTTTTCTCCATGCCAACACTCTCTTCAACCAAGCATTACAGCCAATGAAGAAAGAACACAAAAAAAACCCTTAGAATCTGATGTAACACAACAATAAACATATGATAAGGACTCCACCTAAGAACTCTAAGGCATTTAATCACAAGATCATCTTTAGATCTACATACATCATGAGAAACCACCACATATGCTTACTAGCCTTCTCTCTCAAGCTACTATAAGGACCACCAACAAAAATTCATGCCAATAACCAAATAAAAAACATGTTATCAACCAACCTAATAACTCTACTTGAAACAAACATACCTTTCTCTTTTGAATAAATTTTGCAAAAATCACTCTTCTTTAAATTAGGCCTGTCTAGCCTCCTTGTAACCCTACTTGGAACTTACAGAGCCCATAATTTTTAGTAGACATATATTCAAGACCTAAAACTTCATATCTAGATAATTATTATATTACCTCTCAATCACACCAATTTTCATCACCAGGATTATCCTCTATAGTATACTTTACCTAATTAGGCCTCCAATATGACAAAAACTTGAATAAATTAAGAACCACAAACCTTCAATTCTATGTGAAGCTATATTTGACCACCCATGTGGACCATTAAATATATCCTTCACAAAATTATGGAGAAAAATCATGAACTTAGTTATCCCCCTTAACCAAAGACCTTCTCTGATTGGTATTATCATCTTGAGCACACAAACTTGCTTCTCCACACCTTCTTACTCAAATTCAACTACTCAATCCTCTGATCCTAGGACCTAACCAATTACAAAGCTCCCCATAACTTCATGCTTCATTAGGAACATGACATCTTAAACAAGTATTCAAATAATATCCAATCACAATCAATACTCATATAGAGATACCTCATCTACATAACTATTTAACAAGCCTTTAATAGGCTTAGAAATATCAGAACATAAGCCTAGAAGAAAGGCCTTTAACTTATAGGCTTACTTGAAATTTACCACAAACTAATATATATATATATATATATATATATATATATATATATATATATATATATATATATATATATATATATATATATATTTGAAACTCACCTTTATACCAGAGCATCCAAACCATGATCAACAAGCCAACTCCTTCTCAAGATAGGACCATTGAGATTCTTCATAAGTTTATTTTTTCTAACAAATAGATATATAAATATGAATGCATAAACAAAATTTGTTTTCATACCTTCTCATTAAACAATATCTGATAGCCACCAAGCTTCCTTTGACTGACAAGTGTCTCTTTGAAGCCTAGCTAGAGACACCCCTTTGACATAGAGAGACTAAAAGTCCCAAAACTCTAGAGAGTCTCATATCTTCATAATCTAATAATAATTTCAATCTTGCTTGACTTTAACTAAATCCTTGACTTCATTCCTTTCTATAGATTTGTTATTAAATGTTGTCAATAGAAACTCTTGACTCTCCTTTATTTTTGATTCTCTTTCCACCTTCATAAATAATCCATCAAGACTCTTGGATGTAATAGATTTAGTCTCCTTAGTCTGTAATACCTCAAATATCCATACCAAATTTTGACTCTTCTTGTCTTCTATAGCCATCCTACCTACTTGATCCTTGATTTTACCCTAATTTTCAATATAGCCTTCTAGAGAAACTTTCTTATCAACTTTATGACTAGAATAATTGTCAATGATTACTTTTGGTTTCCATACCTAAGTTTGTCCTATCTCAAACCTTCTAGGATCTCTATATCCTTTGACATACCTTAACTACCTCTTAACACTATTTGGATACAATTTAGCAATATGTCCACTCTTATGATAGCTAAAATAAATAACATCATTCATACCTTTTGATAGATTTGAACTGTGATCAATCTTTGGCCAAAAAATCCTATCATAGTTCCATGAATATTCATACTTGATTGACTTCCTTATATATTCTTTAGCTTTATGACCATAATTATTACATGTATAAAAAATACCTTAAAAATAACTTGCATACCTTATTGCATTAGGTTGTCTAATTGGCCTTCTAACATCACTTTTCAAGTTTGTATTCTCCTTCACTTGCTCAAGCTTCTCATGCTCACTCTTCAATGACTCCATTTCAACCTTCAGTTGAGTACACTCAACTTTTCTTGCTTTTAGATTTGTATTTGTAGTCTTTAACTGATCCTCAAAAATACTAATCTTATCTTCATCATATTTGTCCTTGTTGGCCATGTCTTTCAATCTATATTCTTGATACTTATTTTCTTCTTTCTTGGAAAAACCTAAAAAAATTCCCTCAAGAGAACTGACTTATGATTCGAGACCTTTGATAATATTCCTCATTTTATGATTCCTCTTCTTTTATTCCTTTAGTTCACCTAGTGTACTCATGATCTTAGCTTCTAGATCAACTTCTTCTTTCTTACTGGCATCTTCTCTATTGATATGACAAGTATCTTTATCAAACATGATGTCCTTTTCTTTTGAACATAAAATTGTCTTGGCATATACTAACTGAACCTTGAGATCATCAATAACATTCTCATCCTCTTTTTCATCTATCTTCAAAGTACATATCTATTCTTAAATTTCCTTGATCATAGCCTTCCACTATTGATTTTATTTCATCAACTACTTATCCATGTTTTTACCTACTTAGGATCACCTTCAAGCTATTAGGCTTCCTCCAAAGGACCCACTCTGATACCAACTATTATAGGTACAATCACCGGGGGTTGAATCAGTGAGCCTAAATAATCCAACTTCAATCCTGACCTTTACAAACACTTAGTTAGTTACCAAAAGTATTCATGAATCATACACATCATTCATAGCAATGAGTAAGAGAGAAAATGAAATATCAATCACATAACACATGACATACATGGGAAACCTTATTGGGGAATAAAACCCACTAGAACCTATAATTTAACTATTGTCCTATAATAATAATAACTAATTTATACCGCCTAAAAATTATCAAAGAACTACCATTCTTGATTTTAGTGAGACTTTAATCTCACAAGGAGCTACCACACCTATCTAGCTGAGCTACAATAACAACTAGAATTTTATCAAGTTTTACCTTGAAAGGAGGATACAACCACCTTATATGTTAAGCTTATAGAATAATACCTATGACCACATCCACCTTTTCAATAATGTCTTCAACACTTTATGATGAACCTCTGATTATCACTCTTCGCCTTCGCTCATACTCAAACAACAAGATCAATATTCTACCACTAGAATTATGACCTACAAGTCATACAAATAATCCTCAGTATGATTTACTCTTAAACTCATCCATAGGTCAATCTACCCCTCCATATTTAAAAAATTCACGCACCCACTTCTCTCTCAAATCTCTCCCAAGTCTCTTCCATAAAGTCTCTCAGATAGCCTCTTGAACAACTTGCTCATTCTACCTACTCTAGGCTCATAAGGTCTAATGACCTATATGTCCTACACCAACTTAATCAAACAAGAATCTATAATCCTCTTCCATATATGCTAGTCCTCACTAACCTATACATTATATTTTAAAGGTTATTACCTTCACTTGGATCCACATTCGCACTCCTTTTTTCAAGTCTTACAAGTCTATAAATCATCATCTTTGATTTCACTATATATAGAGCTATCATGATCATCACCATCTTGGTCAGCCATTAGGCATTTTTAACCCTTAATACATCTATCATACAAAGAAATATCTTAATACAATCTTCATAGGTTGGCCATAGAATCTATGGGTCACCCTTAAGTAATTACACCTTTTAATAAGGCCCTTGTAGCTCTTATAGGTCTCATGGAGACCTATTCACCCATTTAATAATTCATCGATAAAAACAAGAACATAAGACCACTTTTAAATACATGGGTCCACTCCTTATGTCCCTTTATTCATCCTCAAATGCTTGTAGTCATCCTTTCACTCTTTTATGCAAGCTTAATCAATATTTCATGCACATAGTCATCATGAATGAACACATAGTCACCATCTTAATCTTTGTTTATACTACATACAATTGGTCAAACCTTTAAAAAGCACATAGAGAATACTCATGCAATCTAAAACACTCCCAATTATTCAATTCATCAATAGGTATTGAAAAAATATCAAAATAAACTCAAATATCCTTTTAGGGTTACTTACAGTCCATGCATGAACATACAGTAAAATTTTGAGCTCAATATCTTTGTCTATACACACTTATAGATCTTAAAATCTATACTTATAGATGCATCTTTGAGTCATCTACCAATTTATTTTTTACTATATGGTCAAATTTATTTTGTATCAAAAGATATGACTTAAAAACCAAACACTAGTTTTCCTTTATTAAATTCAAATATTTAAATGTTAACGGTCACAGTTAAACCTAAAACACTATGATCACGTCTTGTGTCCTCTCAAATTTATATCAATCTCATGTCATCAATATTCTATAAATTTTAATGCATAAGCACCAATTCTCAAACATTAAATATTTTACAGTTGCCTCATCTCATGTAATCTAGAGATAGTTGACTCAACATGCTCCATCGATCTCTACGGATCAACTAGGTCTTTAACTATCAACACTCATTATTTGATAAATCTATATGAACACCTATTCATAGTTATATCCTTATACTTTACCTTTGTTCAATCATTAAATAATGTGCACTTCTTTCCATATTTCTACTTCTTGACATCTTGGAGCAAACATGTTCCATCAATCTCCTTGAGACTTGCTCAAACTTTACCTCTTGCATATTTGACTAAGTATGGGATCCTTGCTTATTTGACTATATGACAAACTTTTTACCACAATAAATTTTGTTTTTCTTGGATGCATGATCTATAATTTGGACCATATGATCTCCTCACATATGAGAATCCAACCATGTGATGAACTACTCTTGGAACCCTCACACATGTGAGATATATCACTATTAAAATGCCTTCTCAAAATCTTTTGTCATAGAGCCAAATCTACTTATAAATTATTTGGGAAGCCACTCTTGCAAAAAAAATTCATGCTTTGGTGCATGATCTAAAATTTAATGCAAATCAAATATGAATAAAATTGATCAAACCCATATGATCACCTTCTCTTAAAACATTCACACGTGTGAGATATGCCACCATCAAAATTATTACTTGTATCTTCTTGACACATTGAAAATTTGTCTAATTATGGGAAAACACTATCAAAATATTTGGGAGCCCAACTTTGCACTTACATATCTTTTGATGTGCTTAGTTGCATGATCTAAGAATTAGTGCATAAAAACTAGGCAAAAAAATGAACAAACTGATATGATCATTTTGTCCTGACACCTCCACTCATGTGAATGATGACCTCATCAACATTATTACTTATCTCTACTTGATCCCTTTTGAAAATTTGGCTAAGTATGGGAATATATTGAATTACATCTGAGTAGGCAACTTTACATCCTCATATCTTTGACTGCCCTTCATCATATGACTTGAGATATATCACATAATAACTAAGGACTAATGTGATCACAACCATATGACTATCTCCCCTTAACTCATTTCCACATGGAAATGGTGATGTCATCAAACTTTATACTTAGATTTTTTGCCACTGGACCCAAAGTGTCTAGATGAAAACAATAGACAACCAAATGAAATCCACTTATGCACACACGCATTCAAAACATTAAAAACATCTTAGGGACCTCTTGCACATCCTCAATATTCAATAATCATCCTTGAACATCTATAACCATGCCAAAATAAAATATCAACCAATCATACTAGGACAAGCACATTACACACTTTGTCATTATTACTTAGACTATCAAGGCACTTCATCTACTCACCAGGACACCTCCATGACATCACTATGACATCATTGACAACTCTCCAGCAATAGAAACTATCATGTTAATTCTAGATATTTGAAGCTTCAAAAATTTGATAGAGAGGGTAAATCCTTTGGGTTAGGTATGGAACAAAAATATTATTCTAAAAATCAACATCTTCATTTGGTTGAGTGCCCAAAATAGAATTCTTACATTGGATAATCTAAATAAAAGAGGTCTTAATGTGGTAAATATATGTGTATAATGTGAGAATGCTTGGGAATCTATTAATCACATCCTCTTTGATTATGTGTACTCTTTCCACATTTGGTGATCTTTGCTACAAAGATTTAAGGTTTCTTGGGTTCTTCCTTCATCTATTATGGAGGCTTGGCAGGTACTTGGTATTGTCCCCTTATTAACCAAGAACTCAAGGAGGTTTGGAATATGGCTTTCCCTCATCTCCTATGGGGAATTTAGAATGAATGTAGTAATATAATATTCAGGGACAACAAAAGCTTCTTTTTTAAAGTATCTAACAAAATAATTTCCATCTTATCTAAAAATTTCAAAAATATAAGATGGGGAAAAATGCTTCTTTTCTTTCCATTTAAGGAAACCATTTATAAGGAGTGGAATCTCAACCTTGACAACATACCTATGGTGGATCCTAAGATATCCTTGAGAAGATTTGTGAGATGGTTGACTCCTGAACCTGGTTAGGTGAAACTAAATTTTGATGGGTCTTCTAAAGGAAACCCTAAACTTTTAGGATGTGGAGGGGCTATATGAGATAATCAGGGAGAGCTTATTTCAACTTATGAAAGAAGAATGAGATTCCAAAAAAATCATTTATCATAAGCATTAGCAGCCTTGTGGGGAGTCTAGGTGGCTCTTGAGTTATGTTTCCAATATATTTTTATTGAGGGGGAATCTCTCAATAGCATTAACTATATCAATAAGAAAAATATGGTTGCTTATTCTATATTACATATAATATATGAAATAATTTAGTTAAGCAAAGGTTTTGATAAGGTTATCTTTCAACATACTTATAGAGAGGGCAATATGTTGGTTGATACCTTTGCTACTAGAGGGTTAAAAACCAAGGAGTTCAAAGTTTAGAATAATATGAAGGGTTACACCAATCATGTCAATGATATTATTAGCAAGGACAAATGTAACATCATCAATCCAATCATGAAGGGGCCAGATCTATGATTAATATTGGCACATTATGCCATGATTTAAAATGGATTTTTACATTATGTGGAGTAATAATAAAGTATTTAATTATAGAAATAAATGGTACACTCTTTCTCATCGTTACTCAGTCAGCCAACACTACAATCATTTGAAGGCTATTACTAATTTCAATTTCATTTGCTTTGGTATCACTTCAAGTGTAATTTTGGGAAAGTCTATAAATAGTTATTTTACCATGGGAGGTGATTTTAACTGAGTGGAACCTATGACTATAGATCATATCAAGAAGAACATATAGGTTTATAAAATTCTACATACAGGGAGTATTACCAACTTTATTGATCATATTTATGGATATGATACCTATCTCTCAAATCAATTTGCAAAGAATTAGGTAGATGAGGTGGTTAATATATGTAAATTTTCCATTAAAATCACTAATGAGCTAATTTCAAGGCTTATTTGGATTTAAATTGAATAAAATAAATATATCATATTGACTACAAACCTTGAGCAAGAAAGGGACAAGTTTATGGTGGGTGATGAAAATCTCATAGTTTTCTAAGGAGGATTCAAAAGAGAAGATTTCCTAGTTTCATTTGATGAAGTGGCTAAGTAAATCATAAGGTATGTTAACCTTGATGGACTCTATAAATTAGTGCATTACTATCATCTCCCTTTACTAAATTATCTCCATTGTAAGATCCCTGTTAGCATTCCTTTTTATATTTTACATTCCTTGGAACATACTATCAAAGAGGTCCAAATGGGAAAGAAAATAGAGCCACTGCATCACATGGTTATTTTACTTATATACAATTTTTTTTAGGCTCAAAACCCTACTCCTCATTATTCCATTTCTAAAAACAAGAATTTCAATGTGAATGTCTCTACCACTGGGCTTCCCAAACTGATTCTGAGAAGTAGTTTTAAACCTAAACCTAAGAAGGTTGAGGATCACGGTAGGGTCAATAACAAGGAACAGGGATCTTTTAATGATCATGTTTTTTAGAAGGCACATTCAAGTGATTGATATTGAGGAGAGTGATAAGAATACTATTGAGGAACATGATACTCCAATCAAGACTCATTCACCTAAAATTGGGGAAGGAACAAAATAAAATGTAACAAACAACAAAAGAAATGATGATAATGTTGGTGTACAAATTGGGGAACCTCATTCTAATGTTCAGGCTAACTTTGATCTGAACTCAATGAAGGATATAGCTAAGAATAAAAATAATTTAGAAGTTCTAGAAGATGAGGTAAACCTACTTAAATATTTTCTTCATTGGTTTATGAAGGATCATACATTACTAAAATAGGAGATCAATAATTTCAACAAAAAATATGGGCTTTATTGTGCAAGGGAAAAGGAAGTGGAAATGAATACTCAAATTAAGTTTCTTACTGATAGAATTAATATGTTGGATAAGTAAAATAGAGAGATCAAGGACAAGATTAATCTTATTTTTAGCTTCAGTAAGTTAATATTAAATAATGAAATGCAAATTATGGAAGGGTGGTTTGTATTTTTTAATAATGCAAAACAAAGTGAGAATGAAACCAAGCCAAAGATGAAGCTTAAAGGAGTCACTACTATGAATGAAAAGGACCAAATGGTTACCAGTTTGGATAAGAATTTCCAAAGTATGACAAAGGAGTGGTCCAAAAATTATGAGTAATGGAAGAAAACCCACAACTAGCTTTCTTTGCTTTGTAATGTAAGCTATGTATCAGTTGTTTTTCTATTGTTTCTTTCCAATGGACATGTGTTATTTACTATGTTTGTTAATATTTTGCTTTATTTTATTGGCCATGGAGATTGTCATTTTGTACAAGTAAGGTCCCTTTAAAACCCACTTAAACCTTCAATAAAAAAAACAAAGTTATCAAACATCTTCAAAAAGAACCATTAATTCCTCAAATTGCTAATATAGACATAGATGGTATTAATCTTACTATACATAACAATGGATCCATTGATCCCAAATTGAATTTAAAAGCCTTTGGAAACCTTTATAAAGATTGGATTAAGCTAAATACAATTGTTATGTATAGTAATATTAATAACATCTTACTATACAACACTCTATGTCTATATTAATACCAAAGTGATGAACTGAAGCGTTCAACCGAAGCATTGAACTGAAGCATTGAACCGGTTCAATGGTTCAACGGTTAAAAGATGCTAAATTTACTTGTGAATTTCTTCAGACAAGAGTCTGAAGAAGCTTTGTAAAACCTTGCACTCTTTGAATTGGTTCTTCATGCACTGAAAGACTCACCTGTAGAGTCCGTAGGAATGGAGTCCGTAGAAATCCTCTTTGTAGAGTCCGTAGAAACTTCACCTGTAGATTATATAGAAATGGACCTATAGAGTCCATAGAAATGGACCTGCAAAGTCCGTAGAAATCCTACAGAGTATGTAGAAATCCTCTAGACTTGTGAAAAATAAAAAATGTACTGGATCAAAATAGCAGGAAAAAAGGGGGACTGATTTTTGGCCTGTTGGACCAAAAAATGGTCAACAAATTGGTGACTCCTAGGGGAAGCATGCCTGCTATGCTTAGAGACTAGTTGCCTTTTAGTCCATTGGGCACAGAGTCAGAATGCAACTTTGAAGAAAGGTTAGCAACAGCCCCAAAAGATCCAAGAATCAAACATGAAGCTTTTTACCTTTTTAGGTTATTCCCTAGATTTGTATAACCAACTCAAGTCTAACACTATATCTAGTTTTGAAGACTTAGTTAATGCTTTGGTTTAGGTGTTTCAAACTAATGATCTACCTAAAAATAACCTAACTCATTTTATCAATTATAAATAGACATAATCTAAAACTTCTCAAATTTTCATTAAAATTTGGAAATATTTGTTAGAATCTCTTCCATTTATTCACTAATCCTCTTCATCCCAAGCTCCAATGCCATGTTAGGACTCTCTCTCTAAAATATTTGGAAGAAGCCTAAATCAAGATTAACAATCAAGATTTCCTCATAAGACAATTTGAACCTTCCTAACCTCTAGTAGGGACTTTCATGCTTATGAGATCAAAAAAAAAAATGATACTAATGATGGTGTTACAAATACCCTTAATTATTTACACACAATTCATTTTATTCTTTCAAGTGGCTCTAATGATGCAAATCTCTTTCCACCATTCATGAATAATCCCTTTCACTCTTTAAGATATACATATTCCCATGTGAATAATGTGGATGCTAACAAACCTTTCTCCATGGTGAAACTCAAAAAATTCATTCCTAAACCTTCAACATAAGAACTTGATCCTACTCACCCTCCCAAACATTGGTATGATCCATGTAAATTCTATTGGTATCATGCAAGTTAGGGATATTATCATGAAACATATAGACTATTAAGACTATATAACATAGGGAAATATTAATGAATTAAATACATAAATAAAACTCATAAAACATAATATAAGATAGACACAAATTTAATGTGGTTCGCCCAATATGGGCTACATCCACACAAAAATAGATAATCCTTCTTATTATCCAATCCAACAAATAAAGGGAAAAACTTGAAATACAACCACTGCAATATCCTCTTCACTCACATATAATATGATTCCATGATTTTAATGATTTCATATCAAAGGAGGGTTACATATTAGGGCCAAAATGCATAAACATAATTTCTACCATTAGATTTGTGACCTAATAATGAATGATCCATATTAAATATGAAATTACCTATGATGTGTGACCTAATAGGCCACCCCCTCTAGACCCCCATATTGACCATAGTGGGGGTTCTTTTCCCCCCACACCCCCTACTAGGAATTGAGCATCATAATAATATCAAGCTCCACCATCTAACAATCTCCCATTTGGAGACTGACTATTGCAACTCCATCACTAAAACTATTGAATTTTTCTTTGAACTTTGACCCTGGCATGTTTCTCATCTTCCTTGTTATCCATGAATACCAATTGAAGCTAAATAACTCTCCAAATTATCATTTATGACTACTTTTTTTAGCATATTTGTAGGATTTTTACTTGTATGGATCTTTTCCAACGTTAGTTGACCATCCTCCAAAATAGAATGAATGAAGTGATACTTAAGTTGTATATGTTTGGTTCTTGAGTAGAATGTTGAGTTCTTTGCTAAATGAATCACACTCTAGATATCACTGTACAACCTATAATATTCCTACTTATGCCTCAACTCTTCCATGAATTATTGCATCCATATCATTTCCTTGCTAGATTCTATATCTTCAACTTACTCTACCTCTCTAGTTGATAAAGCAACTATCTTCTCCAATTTTGAAATCCAACTAACTATTGTATCACCAATAGTGAAAACATAAACTATGGTGCTCCTCTTACCATCTAAATCTCCATCCATTTCTGCATCAACATATCCTTGTAAGGTAACATCTAAACCTTCATAACATTATCATCTATTAGTGGTCCCTCTCAAGTACTTGAGAATCCACTTGACTACATTATAATTCTCTTTTCTTGGATTATTCATAAACCTGATGACAACTCCCACTGTATGATAAATATATAGTCTTGTACACACCATAACATACATTAATCCTCCAACTACTTAAGCATATAGAGCTTTAGACATGTAATTTATTTCTTCTTGGGTTTTAGGACACTGCTCCTTGCTTAATTTAAAGTTCCCTCTTAAAGGTGTACCTATAGGTTTTGCATCTTACATATTGAACCTGACTAACACCTTCTTGATGTACTCTTGAGATAATGTCAATTTTATATTTTTCTTGTCTCTTGTTATTTTCATACCAAGGATTTGATTTATAGCACCCAAATCCTTCATTGTAAAAGAATTTTCTAATTTTATTTTGAGATCATTTATATCTTGCATGTTAGACCCTGCAATAATCATGTCATTTACATACAATAACAAGATAATATAGATGCCATTATCTAATCTCTTAAAATAGACATAGTGGTTAGAATGACATCTACTATAACCTTGTTTTATCATAAACATGTCAAATTTAAAATACCACTACCTTAGAGGTTGCTTTAGACCATACAAACTCTTCTTCAACCTGCATACCATTTTATTCTTACCTTTTAATTTGTATCCCTATGGTTGTTCCATATATATTTCCTCCTCCAAATCACCATGAAGGAAAACAGTCTTCACATCTAACTGTTCAAGGTGCAAATCTTCTATTGATACCAAAATTAAAACAGTTCTTATGGAATTTATTTACAACTAGAGAAAATATTTTGTCAAAATCAATACCTTTCTTTTGTGCAAACCCCTTTACAACAAGTCTAGCCTTGCATCTCTTTTTTCCTCCATATTATTCCTTCAACCTATAAACCCATTTATTCTTCAATTATCTTTTACTTGTAGGCAACTGAACTGAATCCCAAGTTTGGTTATGTACCGAAGAGTCCATCTCCTCTTTCATGCCTTGCTCCCACTTCTTTCTAGTTTCTACCTGCATTGCTTCTTCATAATTTTCTATCTCACCACCATCAATTAATAATAAATGATAAAGTGAAGGAGAGTATCATTCAAGGAGTCTACTTAATTTGGTATATCTTCTAACTACACTTCCAGGAGTTTGAGGTACTTATTATTCTATTTTTTGCACATTATGATTTTTTGGCACTTTTAGAATTTCAATTCTAGTGATTTCATCAAGCAATGCATACTTAGTTTTTGGATTTTCTTTTTTCTCTCCTTGCAACTTATCTTTGTGCATGACATTCTCATTATAGATCACATCTCTACTCTAATGATTTTATGATTTTTAAAATCCCATAAATGCTAACCAAAATTATTAACTCCATATCTAATAATAGTACATTTCTTGGATTTTGATTCAAGCTTGGTTCTATTTTTTATCAATATGGACAAATGATTCACAATCAAAAGTCTTTAAAAAGGAATAATCTACCTCTTAACCTATCCATGATTTTTTTAGAATGCTACCATCCAAAGGACTTAAATCCCCTCTATTTATTAAGTAAATAGCGGTATCCATAACATCTACCCAAAATTTTAAGGGCAACCTTGCATGTAATCTCATGCTCCTTGCACACTCCATGATTGTCTTGTTCATCCTTTCTGACATGCCATTTTTTAATGGTGTTCTTTAAACTATCTTCTCTCTATGAATCCCATGGGATGAATAATAATTATCAAATTCCTTGTTATATTATTCACCTCCATTGTCTGAATCTAACACACTTTAACTTATTTCCTATCTCATTCTCAACCAAATATTTCCATTTCTTAAAAGTATCAAAAACATCAAATTTTTTTCATATTAAATAAACCCAAGTTTTTCTAGTTACATCATCAATAAAAGTAAACTAATAAGAAGAGCCACCAAGAGATGATACCTAAGTTAGTCCCCATACATTTGTATGCACAAGCTCTAACTTTTCATCCTTCTTTGTCTTTCTAACTCTAAGAAATCTGACTCTCTTTTGTTTTTCATACACACGGTTCTCACAAAAATCCAAATCCACCTTATTCAAACCTATCAACAATGTATTTGAGTGGAGAAATTTCATCCCCTTCTCACTCATGTGCCCAAGTCTATTGCACCATAATTTTATATCCTCTTCTATAGAAGCTAAATCAATAGAAGAGTCAACATTACCATTAGATAAATATAATGTACCTACCTTATTTATTTTTTCTATTACAAGTGATCCTTTAATGACCTTTCATGAATTTTTTAAAAATGTAACTGTGTAGTCCTCACTTCCCAACTACCCTACTAAAATTAGATTTCTTCTCAACTCAGGAACATACCTCACCTCTTTTAGTAAACATTTATTTCCATTTGGTAATTTTATCTATATCTTACCATTTTATACAAATTTACAGGGTTCACCATCACCCAAATAAACCTATCCAAAATCACCATGAACATAGTCTTGAAAATATTTCTTATGGGGTGTAGCATGAACTGAAGCCCCTAAATTTAACACCAAAAAATCATTAATATTATCTAAATAAAGGATTAAATCATCTTATAACACATGACCTGCTACATTTTCTTCTTGATTTTTATCTTGTTGTCCATCTACTTGTTTTCCTTTTTGAAACCAATAACATTTCTTCACGTTTTCTTTCTTCCCACAAATCTAGCACACCAACATTCCTCTAGATTTAGATCTACCCTTTTTAGACTTACCATGATTACTTAAGCCTTTTCCTCTATCCTTCTGTTTTCCCCTGTTTTCCATATTCAAAACATTAACTGATGTCTCACTTATGATTTTTCATCACATTTCCTCAGTAAGAATAACACCAATAACATCATCAAACTTTAAAGTGTTTGAACCAGAGATAGAATTACTCACAACCATTCCAGTTTTCTAGAAATGAGCATAAAATCAAAAGATCCCTAACCTCATCATCAAAATTTACTCCTATAGATATTAACTAATTTATGACCATGTTAAATTCATTTAAATGATCAACAATAGACCCGCCTTTTAATATATCTAGATTAAATAAATGCTTCATAAGAAATACCTTGTTGGATGCTGAGGGTTTTTCATACACTCTATCTAATGCCTTTATCACATCCACTATTGTCTTTTCTTTTGAAATATTTAAGCCCACTGATGTTGTCAGGCACAACCTATTGTTCCTAATGCCTTTCTGTCAAGAACCTCCCAATCTTCATCCTTCATAGTTTTTGGATTCTTTGCTATTCCACCTAATTGTAGGAAATTATCCTTTTGATATAGATAATCCTCCATTTTCATCTTCCATAGCTGGTAGTTTTGGCCATTGAACTTATTGGCCTTAAACTTTCCTTCTTTTTTCATTGCTCCCACTCAAACCAAAAACCCTCTTTTCCCATGAGTTTATCTACCAAATAAACCTTTAGCTCTGATACCAGTTATTAGGAATATAGAACACAAAGCAATATTAATGAATTAAATATGGAAATAAAATTCAAAAAACATAATACAATATAGACATAGATTTAACGTGGTTCACCCAATATGGGCTACACCCACACAAAAATAGTTAGTCCTTATTATTCAATCCAATAAATGAAGGGGAAAAATCAAAATACAACCACTAAAATATCCTCTTCACTAACATATAGTATGTTGTCATGATTTTAATTCCCTCATATCAAAGGAGGGTTATATATTAGGTCTAAATTGCATAAACATAATTTATACCATTAGATCTATGACCTAATAGTGAATGATCTAGATTTACTATGAAATTACCTATGATTTGTGACCTAATAGGCCACCCACTATAGACCCTTATGATGACCATAGTGGGGGGTTGTTTCCATTCACACCCCCTTATCAAGAATCAGGCATTATGATAAGATCAAGCTTTACCATCCAACATAGATAACTTATGAACTTTGCTCTTGAATTTCTCCTTGGTCCCAATTTAGATCATGAAATTATGATATGTGAATTTCAATAATCATATGAAAAGGCATATAAATCCATGATTTCAAAGTTAAAACATGAATTTATTAATTAAGGTAATGTTCACCTTATTATCTACAAAGATGCACTTCTTAATAATCAACCTAATACTACTCAAATGCTTACCTCTAATGTTATGGAGACTTCCATTGACACTAACTCCCTAACCAATGATGAAAATTTAGTAAACTTAAAAAATATGAGATAGATAGTATCATACTCTAATCCTTATCTACATTCCACATTTAATAATTTTCTTACTTTATGCATTATTCAAGACACTTATCCATCTAATTTCAAAGATATTGAACATATGAAAACACATTCTAATCATTTTCCATTTATCCAAACTCTACATATTACAATGATACAACTTGGTACTCATCCTTCACTTATCACTATGGCATATAATAATTATATATCATCAGTCATTTCTCACTTAGAACTAGCTCCTTCAGATATTACAAATCAATCTACTTTTATACCTACATCTTCACCTATCATATCAACCATCTCAAGTGAGTATGTTCTTAACCCAACCATGCTAGAAATAAAATCAACTACATCAACATAGATAAACTTACCTAGACAACCTATATCAGTTAATTCCAACCACCCTACTTCTACTCCTCATCGATTTAAATGCAGTTCCACTCCTATGTATTTGCTTCAACATTATACAACTTTTACTAGATATGAATCTCACTATATATGATCAATGGGATTTTATAAATAAAATTTATCACCTCCCATATCAGATTCCTTTTCTCAAAATCATGGGGACTTCCCCTCATCATAATAATCATTTAAATAAAATTTTATTTGAAATTAATATCCCTCAACCTCCACCTATGGGGTAAGAAGATACTTTGTCTAGGTTTGAAGATAGTATACTCCAAAAATGGGTCAACATCATGCCCTGATATGCCCAGATAGGTTGGGGTATAAGCCAAATAAACTCTCTATCTACCCCCATATATAGATAGGACCAATTATATATATGCTTTAGTTGAGCCTAGTCAAGCAAACAAAACACCTTTTGCTCTATCTTTACCCTAATCAATTGAGTACCCCTGAAATTAATGTCTATACATGTTGATGAAAATGTATAAAATTTTCTTTCAATTAAATTTCACATCACTTCAATGACTCATAATGAATTATTAATCCATCTGGATGGTCCTCTACTATTCATTAGTGTCTAAGTTGGTGATATCCAAGTCAAGAGAGTTTATATTTATGAAGGTTTTACTATTGTATTTAATCCCTTAAATTCATTATGATACTTGGATATTTAGAATACAATACTAAATCCACCCAAACTACATTTCAAGGTTATGATAGAATACAAATGCCTCCACTAGTTTGTGTATGGCTTCCTATCATGGTTCTTCCTATCATGATTCATATTAAAGTCATGATCTTCAAATTCCCATTATCATATGGTTGACTATGGACACATCACATGAGAAATATAGCTTCATTAGCATGCCATTGTGTCAAATTTACCCAAAATGGTGCTATATATAATATTTAATGAGACACGAACCCTTGGAATTTTGAACAATTATAAGAGCATGGTATTTTCAAAATACCCACTCTTAAACCTTTACCTAGAATTCATTTTCATGATACTCAATGATTAAATGATCCCATTAATTTTAATAGAGGTTATAAAAAACACTCTAAACTTATGGGTAATATATTACCTAGCTCATTATATTCTGATGATGATGAACTTGAGGATATCAATTTGAAAATCAAAACTTTCAATCTTCCTTCATACATTATTACTTAATTACCCCCTTATGTAATACCTAGGTCTTGTCAAAATATAATGGATGACATTCTTGCTTCCATATTGATGTCAGAAAAACCCATTCTACATCTATCCTCAACCAATAAAATAATTTATTCTTGCACTATTAATCTTCACACTTTTGATTATGATGATGGTTATTACTTAGATGATCCTTTTTTAGGATATTTTTTTAAGAGATGAATAAGTACTTATTTATAATTATTATTTAAAACATTCTTTAAATTTACATAATATTAGTTCTAATATCTCACCTAACCTACCTTATTCACTTGATGTCCATAGGTTTGAGATGGAGTAAACTCTAACTACTTTTAATCTTGTCACTTTTGATCCTCTTTAGAGTATGCTTCTTGATCATATCATGACATGACCATATTATTTCACCAATTTTTCTGATACTTTGATCATGTTCCCTCCTTATATGTTGGCCACATTACACCAACCCAAATTGAGATCTTCTCTCATAGATTTTGAGCCAAGTCTTGATCCTAATCTAACTTATACTATTGATGGGGATGGAATATTTACTTTTCCTAAACTTGATCCCCTACCTACATGATGGGTATATAAACTATATTATTAATTACATAAGGATGTTAGTCATTGGGACAAATATTGGCATGCACATTAGTTATTCTTAACACAACAACATGCATCAGGTTTCCCCTCTACCACATATATCCAACATCCACAGTCAACTACTCCTAGATATATTTATTATTTTCATGGCACAAACATGTGCACATCTACTCATTTTCAATAGCTTCAAAATTACATTGATGTACTTCACCCAGAAACCATATAGTCTCATACTATTAAAACCTACATCCACATAAGATACTTCCAAAGTATATCCCTAATAATGGGGATGTTTATTATTTTTAGCATTAGTGTGTTATACATCATATATACAAGTGTAGATTACTGTAACAACACTTTCATGATTTTACATGGACTACACCATCACCTTCTCAGTAGCGTATAATTCTTTCATTATCTAAGCCTTAGCTTCCCCACCACATATATCCTAAAAGATATATAAGGATGTAATGACATTACAATACCAGTTCCTTGTATTGATTACACTTTATAGGAGATTCCCCATGTTCATCCTTCTTCTAGCATACCTATGTTTTCCATAGAGACTGTATGTCATGAAGTTCTCACACAACTTTTAGAGAAGATAAATGAGACTATGATTAAAGTTAGATTTTATTTACAATATGATTTATTCTCATGTCATTGATGATATATGTATTTAAACATACCACCATTTGTGGGAACTTTTTTCTATTAAATCACATCATTATTCACATTTTCATATGATTTGGATTTGATATTTATATAGCATTTGTGATGCATTATTTATCTTTGTTCTTGTGATGTTTTCATACATTTCCTTACAAACATTACTTTCTGATCTAATGTCCTAATATTAACTCTTTGTATATAATTCACTTATATTTGGAAATCACTTATCTTACCATATTTTGGGATGATTTTTCCTTAAATTCATACTTGTATTAGGTCATTTGTTAAATAGTATATCTATTTATGCAACATGGCTATTATACCATGCCCAACCTATTTCCATTGTGATCATCTACCATTTATTGCATAAATAAATATCTTAATATTCTAATGTATCCCACATAATCCTCTCATTTAAAACATATATAAGGTTAGTCTTGAGATTTCAACCTTGTGAGAATGTTTAAGAACCTTTTGGATGAAATAGTCTTTAAGTAATGCTCTCTTAAAATCAAAGTGTTATCTTTATTGTGTTTATTACTTATATAACTCATGATTAGTTTTCCAAATCCAAACAGATGAGGGAAACAAAATCCATAAAATTTTAAACTCCAAATCATAAAAGATATAAAAGTTAATGATCAATAGGCAATTCAACAGTCAAAATCACACTAAAAGATGTGATTCTTATTTGGCACATCTCTTATTCTAGTTGAAACTCAAACTCCACAATTGTCCTCATACTAGATCCAAGATCTATGAGAGTGTGGTAGGCCATTATATTGATATAGGAGGCCTCATTATACTATTTAGTGCCACCTACTTTCTCATGCAACCACCTAATTTTCAAAGAAGATTAACAGCTCTGTAAGGGGTCTTGAGGATTGAAAAAACACCTTATGTTAGGGTAGGCCCATTTTTATTTTTTGTGCATATACAACGTTCGTGGGATGATCTATATACTTCACTTGTTATCCCAAGCTTTGCATCTACTAGTTAGAGTATCTTACGTATTTTTTGTTCAACATTTATTAGCATTAGCATATTTCTTGTGTGTCTCATTTCTACTAAGTATTTATATAATGCATATGTAGTTCTTTCCATTCCCTCTATTAATCATATAATCCTTGATATTCCCCCTTGATTAGTATCATTTAATATATGATCACACCTCATTGGTTTTACTTTTTTGAATTGTAGTATAAGACCTTAGACAAGACCAAGCCTTCCTCACAAAATTCCCCTAACCTCTTATAAAAATGATGTTCCATGTTTTTCTATAAACAACAATAATCTCATACATTATAGACTAGCACAATCCCTAATTTTGGTTTATTATTTCTATTTTTCACATCTTTTCATTTTCTTATGTTAACATACATTTGTTTGTGTTATTATCTTACATTGATATTTTCTTTCATTTACATATCTTTTTTTGTGTTATTATCTTACACAATATTTTATTTCATTTACATATATTTTTTTGTGTTCTTATCTTACATTGATATTTATTTCATTTACATTTTTTTTTGGGTGCTCTTATCTTACATTGACACTTCTCCCATTGTTATTTAAGTTTTCATCATTCACAATTTGTTCACTTTTGACATCTTTGACAAGTGTTGTCTACTAGTAATTTTGGTTTCACATTTTCATTTTATTTACTTCTAATTTATATGATTATAATTATTTTTTACCATTCATTTATTCACACTTACTATAAGAGAATAACACATACAACATTTTCCCATAACATATATAAAAATTAGCACTTGATAAAAATAAAATAAATAAATTTATAACATATATAAGTCATCCATAACATCTCTCTCTATATATCTATATGTGTCTATGTGTGGCTCCAAAATTTATACAATACAACATGATACAATCATACTAAAAAATATAAGGATAAGGTCCATCATAATGATATGATACACTACCCAAAGATGCATGAGATTACACTCTCTGAATATTCCACTTTAGTGATCATGTCTATGATCATAGACCATCCACATATCCCTATAGATTGGCCACCTATCCCTATACCTATGCTAATTATCTAGATATATCCAAGTGAGTGGCTCACTCCTAAGACAATTACTATATCTCCACTCAACCTACTCCTATTGTTATATTAGCATGTGCTCCATATGATAATCTTTATAGTTCTCAAGATACCTCATCAATTAATCAAAACCAACTATCTTATGAGAGTGATGAAGGCACCATAAGATCAACCATCTACATAGTATCATTTTGAGGTAGCATGCCATCCATTATATCTTGATGGTAATTTTGTACCATGGTCACCCATCTGGTCTCCTCCATTATAACATCTATAAAATGAAAAACAAGAATTACAATAGATCTCACATATCTATTTCTAAAATATATCTAGCATGTATCCCTATTTATCTACCTCGTGTTAACATAATCATAATAAATAACATCTTACTCACCAATAGTCATCCCATATGCTCATCCACCAAACACCTCTTTTTTATTTTTATCATTATTAATTTCACCTTTGAGGAGGTTGTTCAAGCCTTCCTCATTTAGTGACACCTGGAGACACCTATAGGTTGTGGGTAACCTAATAGTTGAGGTGAATCTCTAGATTAGGGATAGCTCCCTTGATGTATCACTTGAAACTACTATTAAACCTATTAAATTCAAGAAAAAGGGAAAGAGGGAAATAATGTAAACAAAACAAAGAGGTGATGAACCAAATTCATGACCATTACCACACATTTATAGGTGCATAATGAAATCTAAGACTGACATATCATGTATAAATCCAAAAAGTTTCCTATTACATCAATGTTTAATATATAGGTAAGGAATTTGAAGACTATGAGGGTAGATTATTACCATTTATAATCCACACTTAACCCATGATGACACTAACTACAACCTCTAAGAGAGATATAAAGCTGCATGGAGGTAATGAAGTGAGACACAAATCATGAGAATATGAATTATTACATAACTAGATCAATCAGCCACAATATTAAACTAAAAAAAACCATAATAGGAGGAAAAATCAATCTTTTATTCATTCATATGATGATAAAGGATTAGGGCTTCACCATACTCAAGTGGAGGATCCATTACAAGCATTTCAAAACCAAATTTATAGAAGGATGAAGAGATAGAGGGAGATAGGATTTGGAGAGAGTCCTTAAAACGTATCATCCATCAAAAAATAGTTACAATGCCAAGTAGAGGGTCATCATCTTATCTTGTCATCTTCTTCTACATGTGTTGTTTGGAGTAATGATACCTTCATCAAGGTGGAGTAGTAGATCCTTTTGGCTTATTGTGAATCTTCACATTTTCCTCATGAAACTAAATCCTATCTTGAAGGGGAGTAACATGTTTCCTTCTTGATCCTATAACTACCCTTGATCTACCATTTTATCTTCTTGACACCTTCCACATAATGAGAATCTTCAAAATAGATGTTGTAAAGGTGTATCAAGTTATTTTAGGTGTCTCGAAAGCTTTTAGTTTCACTACACTTCTCCTTCAAAGGTATTGAATGGCATACTAGGGAATTCTACTTAATCTATATGTATTCATTAGGATGAACTTGTTCATGTCCTAAAGATACTTCTAAGAATGTCAAAAATTATTCTTAGTGGTGTTCTAAAGACTTATAAGGCCTTTATGATCTTAAATAGGTTTATAACTTGGCTTCTTTCATGCAAATAAGAAATCAATATTGTTAGGATTGGTTCTTTCCTATAAACCCATTATATCATATTGAAGACCCATAAAATGGATTTTAGAGGACACTCAAAACTTTTCCCAAGATCAAATAGGTCTTCTCAGCTGGTCTAGGAGTTTTCATACACATAGTCTACTAGCAACTAGGTTTGTAACTATAACTTTATGCCCATTTTTATACCTTTTGCCCTTCACACGTGTCAAATAATTAATAAAATGGATGATAATGAGGATTTAATATGTCATAAAAATTATTTCAAGGCCATTAATACCCATTAGAGCTAATTAAAAGGAAAAACTCAGACATCAGGTTCCTTTAAGGGTTTTAGGAGGTTTAGAGTGTTTTACCCTCTTAATGATTGTTCATAAATTTGAGGGCCTCAAATTATGAACCAGTGACATAATTTTGGAGTATGGTAACCTATTAAACTTATCCAAGAACCATTTGGTCCTATGTACTTGGTGGACAGACTTGCAATGTGAAGAAGATGACCTCTCAAGCTTTGTAGGACTATAAGTGTGTACTCTAGAGATTTATCTTGCTCCAAAACCCTTAAAGTTAATTTTTTGTGATTTGGAATGGATTTATAAGGTGTTAATCACCTTATAAATTTTTTTAAGATGATTTGAAAATAATTTTGACTCTAAAACCTCTCAAAACATGCCTTAGCCCACCTTACGTGTTTGTAGACAATTTAAGAGTTTTGACCCTAATGGTCATCTCTTGTGGTTTTATTCTCATTCCAAGTGTTACCATCATATTATAATTATTATATATGGTATTAAAACTTAAAAAAACTCATATACCTATCATTATTTTTTAAAAAAAATCTTTTCTTCATGAATCTAATTATAGGCCTAACATAGTCAAGTTGTGCCTTGTATTCACACTATTCTCTTGACCATTTAACTATAGATGGTCTATTATGACCTAGTAAACTCATATAAATTAGGAATAAAAGGGATAAGTATTTATATATACCCTATTTTATGTTTTATAATTAATTTTATTCTTTTCAATATTTCAATAGACCTCAAAATGCTCAAGAACACATCCTTTTTAGACTGTATGTTACATCTACACACATTTCCTTTGTTAGGTAGTCATGGAAGTATTTAAATTCCTATTTTAAACCTTATTTAGGTTGTATTATAAAAATTTCCTCTATAATAAATTAATTATCTTATTATTTTCTTGAATATCTAGTGTATAATGTAAGGTGAATATCTCCAAACCTCACATAGGCCTCAAGTATTCTTCTCCATGTAATTTTATTATAGTTTGATGATTATTATTTATCACTAGGTTAAAAACACCTTAAATACACTTATTAAGGTATATCACCCTCCAAATTATATCTTAAACTTCTTGTTCATCAATAATGCTTCCCTCACTCTCTTCTTTCTACTATTAGTCATGTAGGTCTCTTTTTGATGACTTTGTGTTCATGTGAATGCAAGAGGGCCACTTGGAGAATAAATTTATCTTTGGAGGAGATTAAATGAAAAATAAGAGGCCATGTCAAAATAAAAGGCCAAAGTTAAAAAAAAGGCTCAAAAAGGTGCCATGACTAAATATATAATAGTTGAGGCATTAGCGACAAAGAAAAAGAAAGAAAAATAACAAAATGAAAAATAACTACAAGAAAAATAACAATAATAAAAATAAAAAAAGAAGAAAGAACAAAAGGAGAAAGATGAAAAGGAGATAGAAGGGAGAGAAAAAGAAAAAGAATAAAAAATAGAAATAGGAAACAACATAAAGCAAAGGAAGAGTAAAAAAAAATCAATAGAGGATGCCTCTATCCTAGCTAAAGAAAATAAAAATAAAAAGGTAGCAAATGATATTTCCCTCTAATATGAAGAAGTGAAAAAGAAACAAGTGGTAGAAGAAGCTACCCAAAAATCAGAAGAAAAAAAGAAGAAGAGGAAGGGTGGAGGTGTCATCAAAAATATCGATGACACATAAAAGTAATCCACAATGGAAGCTGGGCCAAACATACTTTCTCAAACACCATAATAGCCTTTTTCTCTAGAGACATTTCATGTGTCTTAACCTCTTCCATAAACCCACAATTTCTCAACAGTGTCAAACCATCTTCAAACCATGCATTCTCAACTCTATAAATTTGTACCTTTATATTTTGCCTATCTTTTGCATTGAGTGCTTGATGGAGATGTTTTATAATGAATAAAAAGTTAAAATGATGTTTTAAAAACCATATACACTTGTTTCAAACAAACTTTAATATGTAATAACTCAAAAAATTACAATCATCTTGATTGTGATCTCTAGGACAACAAAACAAGAACATCTCTTGTCAATACCAACATGAACATTTAAAACCTTGTTTGAGTTTTATGTTTCAAAAATAAAAGGGTTATCAAGAGATACTTTCTAACCATTTTCATGAATTCATTGAATTCCAAAAATTTGTATAAAGAGAAAACTAACCTTGTGGGGTTTTATAAGGGTTTTGGACACCTTATCTTATTAGTAATTATTCATAAAGTTGAGGGGATTAATTACAAAACCAATAGCAAAAAATAAAATGGCATTAGCGTCCCCTTATTTTCCCAATAAATTTGGATCTAAATCTCTCTATCCTCCATGTGCTGAGCATTTGAAACTAGCCTTCACAAGTTTGCCAAGGGCTCAATGGAGTGTCTGATGTAAGCTTTGCCTTGATTGGACCTGTAGACCTCACTTGAGTATAGATTTTAATTGGGGAAGATAGGAGGATGCCTCTCATCTTTTAAACTCATTACAAAGAACTCTCATTTACTTTTTAAGCTTGTAAACCTTCTTGAAACTGCCCTTGAAAAAGAAGATAACCTACAAATTATGTTATAACTACTAAGGCTGACATTCTCTAACCATTTTATACCAATTTCCAAATTGAGTATCTCTATATTAGATTCATAAGTGTCTCATACATGTAAAAATCACCATATTTGACTTAGAATCCAATTTACAAGCCTTACGATATGTTGAAAAGGTGTGAAATACCTTTGATAGGGTTGGTACAAATTATTTTTATGACCACATTTAATGCCTTGATGTATGACCATTCCACCCTAACAAATTGTATTTATATTAACCTAAACCTTCATAAATTTTGTCAATGAAGACTTGCACAAGGAATGGCTAGAAATAAGCATGGAGACATAAAACATTATTACCTTAATTTCTCCAAATTTACCTTAATCTTTGTTAAATGCTTTGGAGATGACCATATTGAGTGACTTGATAATAAGACTAGGTATATGAATACCATTTTGACTATGCCTTAAAAGGGACCTTGAAACAACCTAAGACAACTTGACAGGAGACCTACCAAGACAAAGTATGACATTAAAACCATTACCAAGACAAAAACCTTTCAAATGGATATCAATAAAGTTAAATAAGCTTGACTAGATAGTTTTGAAATGTAATGACATATGGTATCCATTTTGGTTAAAATTTTTGGTGACCTCTGGGGGTGTATGCCTACTATGCACCTAGATTAGTATCATTCTTACATCTATTGGGATATGGCATCACTAGTCACCACAATATGAAAGTGTACCTTGACTATAAATGGATTGAAATAAGATGAAACAATTGATAATTCCCCCTCAATCATAGAACAAAAATAACCACACAAAAATAATGGTAACAAGACAACACACTATGTTATAAGTACTTAGGGAAGATAAAATAGAAACAACTACTATGTACAACTAACCTTCAAGGTTTGGTCATCCTAGATCAAAAGGAAAAATTTTGAGATATTATTAATGTGGTAGACAAGGATGATGATAAAATAATATACTTTTCTGAAATTGCTCTTGTTTTATGAACGTTTTCTTTTAATGCCAATGTCTTTAGCATGTCTTCAAGTTGATCAATAATTAGAAACATATCTCCTATGAATACAAATTCTTATTATAGTTTAGAGATTACCTCATGTTGTTCTTCATAAATGAGATATTCATCCAATGTGACCACACTCTGATTCATATTCACAACTACAACTTTAGCCTCTAGTGGTCCATTTGGACTCTGCTCTTGGTTCACTATGACATCTTGAGGGATGTCATCTTGTGTTTTCACTGATGCAATTTTCTCAAGATATTTAAGGAGATCTAAATACTAATATCTATATTTATTAAGGTCTAATTGAAGTGTAATTTTATCAAACTCCTCCTAAGTATATTTTCCGACCCTCACAAGTACTTTATCAATGTCTTCACATGGAGCTTTAGGTCCACTATCTAATATTGAATAAAAAAATTATAACTATTCCCAAAAGGAATCTTCTTAGTGTTTATTTTAGAGATAAAATACTTCATTCTTCACTTGGAGGTATTTACTAGTCACTTCATACCTGTCTTGGTCTTCAATTTCTTCACCAAAGGTATCAAACTCTTATTCTTCCTTAAAAACCATCACAATTTCAATTGGGTTCTCATATTTTTCCCTCACTCTATCATTCAATTCTACCATAACAAGATCTTTAATCTCTTCAAGGAAAGCATCCTATAATTTTTTCCAAGCTTAAATCAAGCTCATTAATAGTCTTTTTAGATTTAATCATGAGTTCATTTTATTTGTTTTCAAGACTACCCTCTAGTGGAGCAGTTGTTTTGGACTCATTTATACCTTTTTCAACTTTTTCTATATAATTTTCCTCTTCTTATATGAAGCATTGGAGTTAATCTATTGAACAAAAGCTCATTTCATCATTTGTTCCTTGTCCCAAATTTAATTCTTATTTATCCCTCATGAGGAGGAATTCTAATGGTAATTTCTCACTTGATAAATTCTCTTTCTCAACTAAAATCTCTTCACTTATCTTACATATAATAGGTTATCTCTTCAAAGGGGAGATGGTGGGTGGGTAAGAGAGCTCATTACTTTATTTTAATCTTAAGAGGGTGTCTTTCCAACTTGGGATTTTGGGGGTAGTAGGCTCATTTAAGGATTATTGGATAGGATAAAAAGGAAGTTTTTGGACAATTCCAAATTGAAGGGTGGGTGAAGGACTTGGGAGACGTAGAAACTCTCTTGATTTGACCTCTACTACCTTCTCCTTTTTTTGATTTTGGATGGGTATAAGATTAGGTTCTTTATCAATATTTGGCATGACATAATTAGGGGTCATAGTCCAAGAAGGTCTACATGATTGAATGGTTTGAGGATCTTGAAGAAGAGTGGATGGAGCTTGCATATACATAGGATTTTATTAATGGTATGTTGTAATTTATGCTAGGTTTGGAGAGACAAAAAAGTTGATTGTATTGAATTTGTTGATTTTATTCAAACACTAACCTAATATATATACACTAAATTAAGCCTATTATCTCCAATATGTCATTTATTGGTATTTATTGATTCTTCCTCTTAATAACTACCCATTTACTCTTAATCAACTATAAAATTCCCTCCTTCTCTAAATGATTTCACTCTAAATAGCAGGGATAGGGACAATTAGACCAATCTCCTCTTCTTTATTAATCTCTCTTAGTTGGATTTCATGTTATAAATGGGTTTATTTGAGTTCTAATAGGGATTGAGTAGGATTATGATTATACTAACGAGGGGAAGCATAGTTTTGACAATTTTGATTATAGGGATAAGCAGGATACCAAAGAGATTGAGTTGGGGTACATACAAGACACAAATCATAAGAAAATTTATATATTTTTGGTTAAGAGATATTGGGGCTAAATCAATGAACATTATTATCTTGATATGAATGATATAAAGGTAAAAAATATGTATTTTAACCAAATAAAGACTGATAATACATATTAATTGGTCTCTTCTAAGAACTTGGGCTACATTAACTAGTTTTGGTTCACTTGGAGTTACTATTTATGATTGAATTCATTCCTCTAAAGGTTGATGTATTGAATAAAAACACCGAAAATCCCTCAATAGATGATAATATATCCCACCAAATGTGTCATAACTATTATCATTCTAAATTTCACCCTTGAGGAGGTTTTTCAAGACTTCCTAATTTATATGACACATGGAGACACCTCTAGGCTATGGGTGACCTAATAATTGAGGTGAATCTCTAGATTAGGGCTATCTCCCTTGATATATCACTTAAAATTACTAATAAACCTATTTCTTACAATAAAAATGGAAAGAGGGAAAGAAAGTAAAAAAAATAAGGAGGTGGTTCACTAAATTTATGACCACTACCACACATTTTTAGGTGCACAATGAACTATAATATTGAATTATCATACACTAATCCCAAATTGTTCTTCTTACATTAGTGTTTTATAGATAGGTAAAGCATTGAAATACTAGGAGGGAAGATGCTTACCAATTATAATCCACACTTATCCCATAATGACACTAATTACAACCTATAAGAGAGATATAAAGATGTATGGAGGTAATGAAGTGAGACACAAGTCATAGAAAACTAAATTATCACATAACTAGATCAATCACCCACAAGTTTACAATAAACACAACCATAAGAGAAGGAAAAATTAGTATTCTATTCATTAATATGAATATAATGGAGTATATTATCACCATACTCAAGTGGAGGATCCATTAAAATCCTTTAAAAGCTAAATTTATAGAAGAATGAAGAGAGATAGAGAGATAGGATGTGGAGACAGTCCCTGACAAATGTCATCCATCACAAATCAAGTACAATGCCAAGTGGAGGGTGAGATAATAATCTTGTCATCTTATTAAACATGTTTTGTTTGGAGTAATTATTCCTTCATAAAGGTGTAATATCATATTTTTTTTCCTCTTATGACTCTTCACATTCTCCTCATGAAATTGCCCCTATCTTGATGATGAATGACAAGTTGCCTTCTTGATCATATAACTTCCCTTTAGCTACCATTTGATCCTCTTGAAACCTTTAAAACATTTATAATCTTAAAAAAATATGTTTCAAATGTTTCTTAAGTGATTTTATGTGTCTTTAAAACTTTTATTTTCACTACACTTCTCCTTCAAAGGTCTTTAATGGCATACTAGGGAATTATGTTCAATATGCATGTATTCATTGGGTTAAACTTGTTCATATCTTTAGGAGACTTATAAGAATGTAAAAAATTATTCTTATTGGTGTTATAAATACTTAAAATACCTTTATTATCATAAATAGGTTTTCAACCTCTACCTAGGATCAAATAGGTCTTCTCAACTGGTCTAGGAGTTTTCATACATAATCTACTAGTAATTAGGTCTGCAACTATAACTTTAGGCCCATTTTTTTACCATTTTCACTTAAAAAATGTAAAATTATTACTCAAATGTATGATCATGAGGATTATATATGTCATCCAAATTATTTAAAGTCTATTCATACCCATTTGATCCACTTAGAAGGCAAAACTTAGACATCGGGTTCCTTTAAGGGTTTTAGGAGGGTTTAAAGTGTCTTACCCTCTTAAAGATTGTTAATAAAGTTGAGGGCCTAAAATTATAAAAAAATGAAACAATTTTGGATTATGGGAACCTATAAAACGTATACAAGAACCATTTTGTCCCATGCACTTGGTGGATATATTTGCAATGTGAAGAAGATGACCTCTCAAGATTTGTAGGACTGTAGGTGTGTACTCTAGAGATTTGTCTTACTCCAAAACCCCTCAAGTTGATTTTTGTGATTTTTAATGTATTAATAAGGAAATAATCACCTTATATGATGTTTTAAGATGTGTTTCCATGTATTTTGACTCTAAAACCTCTCAAAACCTGCCTTAGCCCACCTCAAGGGTTTGTAGATAATTTAAGAGTTCTAACCCTAATAGTCATCTCTTGTGGTTTGATTTTCATTCCAATTTTTTCCATCACTATATAAATATTATTTATGGTATTAAAACTTAACAAAAACTCCCCTACCAATAATTCTTTACAAATAAAGTGTCTTTTCTTCATGAATCTATTTACAGGCCTAACACAATCAAGTTGAGCTTGTGTATTCACACTATTTTATTGACCATTTGACTATAGATGGTATGTTATGACTTAGGAAACTAATATAAATAAGGAATATAAGGGTTAGGTATTTATTTATACCCTATTTTATGCTTTCTCATTCATTTTTTTCCTTTTAATCTTTCAAAAGACCTCAAAATGCTCAAGAACACATCTTTCTTAGACTGTCTATTATAGTTGCACACATTTCCTTAGCTAGGTATCATGGAAGTATTGAAATTAATATTTTAAACCTTATTTAGTTTGGTTTTATTCTATAATAAATTAATAATATTATTATTTTATTGAATACCTAGTGTCTAATTTAAGGTGACTATATCCAAACCTCACATAGGCCTCAAGTATCCTTTTTCATGTAATTGTATTCTAGATTGGTGATTATTATTTATCATCAGGGTATAAACACATTAAAAACACTTATAAAGTTATATCACCCTCAAAATTATCTCTCAAACTTCTTATTCATCAATAGTACTTCCCTCACTCTCTACTTTCTGCTATTGGGCTTGTGGGTCTCTTTTTGATGGTTGTGTGTTCATGTGAATGCAAAAGGGCCACTTGGATAATAAATGTGTCTTTGGATGAAATTTAATGAGTTTTTAAAAACTAATTACATATGAATTTCATCTATCTTAACCTCTTTCATAAACCCATAACTTTTTAACAGTGTCAAACCATGCACTCTGAACTGTACAAATATGTACTTTCATATTTTTCCTATCCTTGGCATTGAGTGATTGATGGGTAAGTTTTATAATGACTTTAAAATTTATTATAATGTTGGAAACACCATATTCACTTATTTTTAATCATATTCAAGATGGAAAAACTCAAAAACCTATGGTCATCTTGATTTTTGTCTCCCAGACAACAAAATAAGAAAATTTTATGTCAATACCAATACAAACATTAAAAAACTTGGTGGAGTTTGATGTTTTAGAGATAAAATTATTATAAAGATATAAATTCAAACAATTTTCATTCATCCATTGAATTCAAAAATGTTTTAGAAAGAGAAAACCAACCCCATGGGGTTTTGTAAGGGTTTTGGACACCTTATCTTGTTAGTGATTATTCATAAAGCTGAGGGATTTGATCAAATAAATAATGCCATAAACATAAATGGAATTAGGTTTCCCTTATTTTCCCAAGATATTTGGATCTAAATATCTCTATCCTCCATGTGCTAATCATTTAAAACTAACCTTCACAAGTTTACCAAGGGCTCGATGGAGTGTTTGATGTAAAATTTGCCTTGATAGACTTTGACTTGGGAAAGATACGAGGACACCTCTCATTATTCAAAATAATTAAAAATATCTCTCATTTTCATTTCAATATCGTAATCCTTCTTAAAACTACCCTTGAAAAATTAAAAAACCTAAAAAAATATGTTATAACTACCAAGGATTACATTCTCTAACAATTTTATACAACTTCCACATTGAATATCTCTCTATTAGATTCATAAGTGTCTCCTCCATGTATAAATAACCATATTTTACCTTGAATCCAATTGACAAGCCTTATGTTATGTTAACAATGTGTGAAATGCCTTTGAGAGGGTTAGTACAAATTATTATCAAACCAATAAGGTTTACAACCACATTTAATGCCTTGATGTATGACCATCTCTCCCTAACAAATTGTATTTGGAATGAACTAAACCTTCATGAATTTTGGCAATGAATACTTACACAAGGAATGGCTATAACCAAGTATGGATACATAAACCATTATTACCTTAAGTTCTCAAAATTTGCCTTAATATTTGTTAAATACTTTGGAGATGACCATATTAAGTGACTTGATAACAAGACTAGGTACATGAATTCCATTTTGACTATGCCTTGTAAGGGACCCTAAAACAACCCAAAATAACTTGATAAGAGACCTACTAAGATAAAGCATGACATCAAGACCATGACCAAGACAAAACCTTTCATATGAATATTAATAAAGTTAAATAAGCATGACTAGCCAGTTTTGAAATGTAATGGCCAATGGTAGTCATTTTGGCTAACATTTACCTTGGCTCCATAGTTGTGTAAAACCTCTATACTAGGCAAACTATATCACATAGGCATAACATGATCCACTGTGAATTCATCTCACACTATACAAACTCAATGTAGGTTGCATCATTAGGTCTTATTATGGTTGTAATAGATCCTATATATATATATATATATATATATATATATATATATATATATATATATATATATATATATATATATATATATCCATGATCATGGTATCTGCTATTATGTTAAACATACTAATACTCTATCTCCTCACTATTATTAGATTCATTGTCTAAAACCCTTGGTCTATAAGGCCATATAATGATAACCTTTGATTATGTCCCTACACCTACTACACCATGCCACTCTCTTACATGTTGAACCCAAAATGTAAGAACTACTATTAGAGTTGTCGGATGTGGTAACCCAAATTTATATGGTACTCAAGGTACTAGATGTGGCTCCACCCACCATATAATAATTTCTAATAATCTAAAATACATTTTCCATTAATATTTAATTGATGTTGTGCATGAAAATTACTTGGCCATGATCACCAATTATCTATCATGCTCTAATATGGGCACTAAATAAACTCCCCTATGTTGCACTAGATAATGCCATAAGATGTGGTACAACATGCACCACCATGTGGTCATATGTTCCACCTTCACATGCATGGGAGGGCATCATATACAACATGAGATAATCTTGTCATCCTATACATAATAAATCTTGCATAAATCCAACTCGCAAAAAGAATAATGGGCCCCATAGTGTGTTATCCCCTAGATAAAATACTATAAAAATCATGCACTAATTATACCCAAATCATATAACATGAATCATATAATTTCCCTTACACAAAAATTGAGTATAAAAAGTATTTAATATATAATGGGACCTTCCCATCTCACTTGTGATAGATTAATCGATCCATCACATGTCTAATAGTGGATTTTTTAATATTGAAAATGACCAAAACATACACATAAAAAATATGGACTACCAACCTAAGCCAAGCATATATCTTTGTATCTATCACCGAAAAAACTAAGGCTCACATATCAACATTAGAATTTAGTGTGTTACAAACCACAAGTGTGCTAGTAATAGGTAACCCTAACAATGCATGTACATATGGTAATACCCACCTTTATGGTATCATAACCCACCACCCATCAAAAGGTGATATTTATTCTCTCCCATGTTCTTAATAACATGGTGACTAACTCAACACTCAATGGGATACATCATATCTCCATCAACCTACCAAAACCAAGTGTCATCAACTCTACCTGATCTACAGTCAATATTGTGTCTAGTAGATCTAGTAACCAAATTGCATCCACCAGTCTTTGAAGCTTTTGAAAAATTCCAAAAAATATAAAACCTATCAACTATTTATTCCAAAATTAACATAAAACATACATTAATTTTTTTAAACCAATAAACAATAAAATTAACTACTTCTTTGGCCATGTAAAACACTATATTAGCCATCTACTACACTTAACACTATTGGCCATATACCTAAACTACATTAGCCCTATAAAAATTTATACTATATCATCCTTTATACATCATATCAGCCTTGACAGTAAGCTAAATTATCAATCATATATGCAATCAACCATTGCATCATGCTATCAACCAAGTTTATAACTATATCAATTATATCAATTTCAAACTATGTCTGCTAGATATTACTACATCAACCATCAAACATATTTATATTCTATCAACCAAACATTATGTTATCGATCACCCTCAATTAGGCTATATCAACCAACTTGAACACTATCAACCAATCACAAAAATCCTATCGTTTCAACTATATCATCCTATTCAATACTAGTTTATTTTTGTGGTGATTTTTCACTAGGTGGTCATAAATACCCTTGACCTACTTTTGACTTTTTATCTCCTAGCCATTTATTATTTTAATTTATACTCTATTATTACACTTTATGGGCAAATTTATTTTACGCAGACTTGCCTTGGTGCCTATTTTTTCTTGTTTAGTTCATTTTTCATTAAAAAATTATAAAAAATTGTAATAAATACACTCCATACTTGGACTATGCTAGTTGTTGCTACAATCTATCTTCCAACATGTCCATCTCCTCAAGCTCATGCCATCATCTCTCTTTATTAAACTAGGATACATTGATCTCTTATATTCAGTAATTGTAAATAAATAAATGAATATTAATTTCTCCCTTTTATAGTAAAATTTCAAAAAAAATAAACCTTTAATTATTTATTAATAAATCCTATATTTTTTTCATAAATTTATTTCTATAATACCTTTTCAAAAACCAAAATAAGCTCTATAATCCTAATAAAGTACTAAAAAATTAGTGCTAACACCATATTTTTAAAAAAACATATATTTTATTTTATTTTACAGGTTTGTCTCTTGTCCTTCACATGGAATGCCTTTCTTAATATACTTCACACACAACTCTTCTTCAAGAAAAATAAGGTAAGTGAAGGTATGTATTTACAAATTATTTATTCCATTTACTTTTTGCTTTTTACTACAATTTGGTAGCTTATTTAGTGTGTTAATATGTTCTTTTTTGAATCACCATCTCATATTACACTCACATGACATATGCTGAGATTCGAGTGAGGCATATGTATACACAAAATACTTTTAAAATTTATCATTCACTGACACTTTCTCTATTGTAATAACCTATTGAGTTTCAATCTATTTGAGTGTATGCCCTAAAGGATGAATCGGTAAAGGGGTGTTAGAAGATTGATGCTTTAAAAGATTGTTTTCTAAATATATCATGCTTAGATGTAATACAAAATCATGCTTACTTTATCTCCTAAGAAATCTTCCTCCTAAATATTCCTTAACTAAGTCAAGACCTATCTTTTCTGACTATATCATCGTGGGTTGATGTAGTATTTTTTCTTCCTTCAAAAATTCAAACTAGGTCAACCCAAGTCGATGTAGTTCTAAAATTCATGGTGCATGCTTTGTAACTATGTCAACCTAGGCTAACCTATTTTGAGGGTAAATGTTCACTTTATAACTACATCAACGCAGGCTGATATTATTTCCTAGATTTTTGGAAGGATTTAGGGTCAACTCAGCTTTATAAATACAAGTCTCATTTCAATCTAATAGGGAGGAACATTCATTTTCACACTATTATTTCTTTTAATTCTATTTTAGTATATATTTTAGAGAATCCATTGCTTAGATATTGTCTTGAATGGAAATATCTTGTCTTGTAGAGTCTTAGATCCAAATAGAAGAAGTATTTTAACCTAGATCTAATTTCAACCATTGTCATCTTTACAACCACAAAAATGCCTTACAAGTCACCATTGGCCAAGGGAGAGATTGAGGCTCAACAAGTTCTATTTAAGGTAATAATGTATAGCTTTAGATCTTTCATTTATTAGATAGATATTGCATAATAAATAGTTTTGAATGTGTAACTCCTTGTTTGAATATCCTCTACACTTAAACTTAGTGTGGATATAGGGTTATCAAACTTTCCATTTTCCACCTTAGGTAACCTAAGACTCCATTTTCCTACAATGGTTCCTTACCCATTTTAGTGTTTTTTAACCATCCCCCATTATTTGTGTTGAAAGCTTTAGTTACACTATATTATTATTATTATTATTATTATTATTATTATTATTATTATTATTATTATTATTATTATTATTATTATTGGGGTTATTGCATTGTATTAATTGCCTAGAGGCTTGAAACCCTCTCCATTGATGTTGTGTGATAAGTGCTCCTATAGCTAAGTTTAGTAGATCCAATTGGTGATTACCTAATATAAATAAGTATCCAACATATTTTCATTTATTTACCTTCTCTGAGTTTGAATCTATTAGAAAGATAAGTTTTAGTTCTATCTTAATTCATTGCAAATATGTTGCTCCATTTTGGAATGTGTGATTGAGTCTGGTGGTGCTTAAATAGATGTATCAAATGTAAGGTCACCATTATCAAGAATATATTATATTATTATTTTTAGAGCCCAACGCTTATCTATGGGATGTCTATAAATTCTATGATAAACACAATAGTATTTATATCTTTTCACATGACACATAGAAGGTAATATGATCAATGTTTTCAAAGCATGTTACTAAGAGTTTCAGTTGGAAATGTATTAATATTATGTTAATTTCATGATTCATTATTCATATATTAATTTTTTTTATTAACCCATGTTTCAAATAAAATATTTTGAGATAAATAGGTTTTGAATGGAGATCTAGAAATGCAATTTATAGTAGCATGCTTAAGATTGTATAATATTATCTTCAAGTGATAAAAATCATCCCAAAAGAGGGGAGAAATAAATGAAATGTATAAAATTGAAAAATCATGATATTTAATAACAAACAAAATATATGTTAATAACTATATCGAAAAAGAACATGTGACAATGCATGCATATGCGTCTTTAAAAAAATTTAATTTTGATTTTTTTGGGTTTTAATATGAGAATGATTCTTGATTTATACCTCATGGTAAGGATATGATATCAATAAGCCACGAAATTTAGTATGGGAATTTTAATATTCCCTAAGAGTATGTAAAATATCAAGGATGGGCATTGAAATATACCCTAAAGGATGAAATGTGGGTAGCGCAAGGTACCCCAATATGTGTAGTAAGAAAAGGATGGGAAACATAATATGCCCCAACATGTGTGAAAATAAGAGGCTGGGCATTTAAATATTATCAGACTATGGGATATACATGAATAATATATAACCTAAATATTAACATGTCTAATATTGATGTCAAAATATGTGTAAATTGATTTATAACAAATAATTTGGCATCTCAGGCAATGTCAAGATCTTTAGAAGGTGGTATAAAATTATAATGTATGGTATCATCCAAGATGATATATTATGGATATATATAAATGAGTATGAATGTATCAACTATGTCAATACAATTTGAAAAAATATGACTTAAATGTACTGTATCATCTTAGTTGATACAATCTAATGAGATAGAAGAACATGTATCAACTAGGTCGATACAATCTACTAAAAGAAGACTAGAATGGACTATATCAATCAAGTTGATGCAAACTAGTGAAACAAATTTGATTGTATATCTCAATATAGTCTAATGAAACATAATAATCTGATGAGATATGAATGAAATGGACTGTGTCAACCTAGTCAAGAAGGTATGGTAAAAATATATTGAACTGTATTGGCACATTTTAGGTCATGATTGATACCATTGACTATAGAAATAATTATATCAATACATTATATGTCATGGCTGATATAGTAGTTTGAATGTGAAATAACTATATAGCCACACTTTTTTTCATGGTTGATGTAGTTGTTTAAATATGAAAGAAGTGTATCGACATATTTTATGTAATGGTCGATGTAATTGTTGAAACTTATTATAAGAGAATAGTATCAGATTAACTAATATTATTGATAGGAACTTATTATAATGGTGATTTGGAGAAATTAATAAGTGTTTAAGCATGATATTTATGAATATTCATATAATATCAAGGATAAAAATGACCTTATAATGCACCATGTGTTAGGAATTTAAATTAATTATTATTCATAAACTGATGAGTTGTCAAAAATTAGTTAAACGTGAGAATAGTTTTTATGACTCATCCTCTTGATGTCTTCTAAAAGAGGGGTATAAGGTGGGTATACATCAAGGAAACTATGATTAACATTTCTTGATTTAATGTTAAAATAAGAAAATCAAAAAAATCATCATCAATGGGAACATATGCTATCATATTAGGGCCTTCACCTTCAATAGAATCATCATCATAGGTGGGAAAATCATGATATTGATTATCAACTATGTGAGAAGTAGTGAATATGGGATAGGAAAAATCCTCATGAATATATACATAACTATAAGTGTAAGGATCATTAGAATCATATTCAGGAAGGGGAGGACCATATGGATGATATATGGTTCCACTATAAGTATCATCATAATTGAGGAAATCATCATGAAGATCCTCTATCTTAAGCTAAGACATAGAATAATTGGGACTAATGTGAGTGACATGAACCATGTTAAATTTTTTAATAATAATTATGCTAAATTTGGATTGGATGTTTCAATCATTAGTGTAGGATTGGGAGGGTCCACTAAGGACTCTTATATAATTTTATAAGTGTAAAGACTTTGAGAAAGTAGTTTAAAATTATTAGAAATAAGATGAATTAGAGGGGGGGTGAATCAGTCTTAAAAAAAATCATTCAATTCCATTTAACTATGTATGAATCAAATTAGGAAGCATGTACATCTTAGAAATCATAAGTAGCAAATAAAAAAAGCATGAAACATATGAACACAACATATATGTGGGAAACCCTCTAGGGGCAAAAAACCCACTGAAGAAGTAAATGGACTACAATCCTATAAGACAAACATCAATATTTAGTCAAGCACCCACTCAACTTAGAGCACCAACCCTAATATATCAGGCACCAACTTATTAGAGAATTTATCTAAGCACCAACTTAGAAAGGAACACCATTCCATAATTTACCAAGCTCCAAATTACAAGGAGGAAACAACCTCATAGATGACTTAGTACAAACTCAGCTACCTTATTGTTTGATAACCTTAAAAAACCCTTGTTACTTCTACAATAGATGATGATATATTCTTTTATCTCTTCACTCTCTTCACCTCTCTCAAACTAATCTTTAGCTCTCTTCACTCATCTAGATCTCTTCATGGCTTGATTAAGTGTTCAGACCTTGATCCTCTTTTACAGAAATTATATTAGATAATCATGATATCTATTTTGGTTTTAATGAACTCCTTAATAATTATCTATATCATTTTCTTATCATTTTTTTCTCTTCTACTCTAATCACACACTCAACATCTCCTCTAAGCTTTCCAAAATAGGCTTAACTACCTTATTTTTAAATAAGTCACTTGATCATATCCTTTTAGTTAGGATACATATTCAAATCACTAAGGTTGTCCATGAATAGGTCTTATCATATTAAAATAACATGCCTTAATCATTAATCAATCAATATAATAGGTTGGTCATATATCAATTAGCCCTTACTCCTCTTTTAGGCTTATTGAGACCTAATAGGTCTTCTTAACAACACATTACCCATTGATCTATTTGAATCATATATAAACACATCATACAATAGTAAAAAGTCATATTCCACTCTAATAGACCTCATAAAACTCTAATTTTGGTCTAAAACACCTTTTAGGTCCAATCACCACTTGAACCCATCCATACTCAAATCATTGCTTATAAAAGACCTACGCAAATACAAAAAACTCTACCTTGAAAAATTGAGGAATATACTCAATTTTTACAAATAACCATGGCAAAAAATTATATATTTATAATATTCATGGCCTAAAATTCATCACTAAATTTATCTGATGCTTCAACTCAGGGTAAACAAGCTCAAACACTCCTATGTAAGATGTTCACTAAAAACTCCCAATTGACTCCTAAACATAGTCAAGGAAACATGGAAATATAACACATGATTTAATATATTAAATGGATTTAAATTTATATATAGGATTTTAAAACATCCTTATATAAATCTCAACCAATCATCTCATGAGATCTAATAATAACTACTGGTCTCACAAGCCAATCTTTTGACCTTCTATCTCACAGACTTTACTCAACCACATAAGCCAATTTGGATTCAATGATTCAACCTCTTATACTGACTTAAAATCTTATAAAAATAATTTATATTCATTAAATACCAAAATAACATAATCATTCATTTCAATGCATCACTCTTACATGAAATCACATCAAAAATCATCTCCTCTCTTTTGTCTGATTTCCTCATTGTCTGCACCACTAGATTTATTCAATGACTAGCCAAATTTGATCACAAAATTAATACATGTGAGATATTTTACCTATCTATAAATATTAATTAACACAAAATACAAGTCTCACACATTTATCTTCATCCACTTAGCACTATTGACTCGGTCAACTTTATCTTCTACTATAGATTTCTAAAATACAAGCATTTTTATATATGGTCTACTCACTCACCTAAGAAACTAATCACACTTAGAGATGATTGGGAGAGTTTAATTAAACCTCCAATAACTTTTTTGGACATATCAAACTATTCTAATCTCTTTAGAACAAGATCTTCAACAAAAGGCCATAGTTAGGGTTTTATGAGGGTTTAGACCATCTTCCAATCTTAATGATCATTCATAAAATTTAGATCCTCTTTTCAAAAAAAATGCTTGGAAATTTGAGATAGAACCCTTCTTCATCTACCATTAATGTCTAAGGTTATCATTCAAATGATGCACATGCCAATAAGTATTGAAAAAACCTTCTCAGGTAGATAACTCTTCATTTTTTGCATTCAAGAAACCTTGAAATACTTTTCAAGCCTTTTTCTTACAAACCAAGTATTAAAAAATCATGAACATACTTAAAAAAACTTGACTTACCTCTTTCAATGTTCACCTATTCATCCATGTCATGGAAACTATTCATGTTTACCTCATCTAGTCACCATCTCTATTCTTGTTTTCTATGCCTTGACCTGAAAGTCATATTAGACCTAAAATCTAACCTTATAGCCACTCTATAGTATTCAACTTGGAAAATTACTATGTTAGAATTTCTCTTGTGTATGTTAAATCAATATCATATACTCACCCTTATTCATAGCTTCAACATAAATTCTTCAGAGCTACTTATAGATCTTTGGAGCTTGATTGTAACAACTTCAAAGCTGTATACATAGATCTTTAGATCTAACCTTTTAAACATTTACAAGGTCCTCAAAACCTCATGTATAGCCTCAAAAAATATCTCTCATGCTTAAATATTGTTATGTATTCTTTGGATCAGTCTCATCTTTGTAGCTCATTTGGATCATCTTTGGAATTGCTTACACAGAACTTTAGAGCACACTACTTCTTCTTTGAAGCTTACTCATTTCATCTTGACACCTAAAAATGCCATCTCACAAGGTCTATAAACAAAATTATAATATGATTTACATTTGTTTTGCTGACCTATACTAACACATGCTACTTCTCAATGATTTTACTCAAGCTAGCATTAAAATAATATTTAAACAACATTCTCTCATCACTTCTCTCTTATAACAATAATCACTCACTATGCTTAGTAATAAAAACTCATCATACATAACTTAAGTCTTTCTTGATCAAGCATATTCATAAAAATCTTTGACAACAATTAAATAACTATTCATCTTAATAAGATATTTTGACATCAATGATAACATTAAATATCAAATTTCAACACTCAATGACAATGCTCAACAATCTCTTCCTTAATCAATTATAATGTTCAACAATCGCCCCCTTTTTCATTGATGGCAAACATACTTATAAAACTCTATCAACCACTTCTTAATGACAATCCTATATTAGACCTAGTTCTTATCTTTTCTCATCCTTTCTGATCTTTCTCTCTTTTTGAACTTTTTTGATCTTTCTCCCCTTTAACATTAATGACAAATTACTACCTCAAACATATTCTTCTTGTAAATAATGACATGACTCCCCCTTTGACCTCATAGCTTGTGCACTTATTTCCTACTCTTGGAGCTAAAACACCTCCTTATTAGCTCCCCCTAATAACTTGACTTACTTATGGCTACTAAGAGAAGGAATCACACCTAATTCTTGTCTCAAATTTTCAAAAGTAGCCTTTGGAAGTGGTTTCATCAAAATGTCTACAATCTAATCTTGTGTAGAAGTATATTCAAGCTCAACACTTTGTTTACTTACCTAATCTCTTATAAAATGATATTTGATATGAATGTTTTTGGTTCTTAAGTGCATGATATGATTATTTGAGACACTTATAGTACTTGTATTATCATGGTAGATAAGACTTGGACCATCATACTCCACCTTGTAATCTTTTAGGGTCTGTCTCATCCATAGGACCTATGTACAACATGAATATGCTAAAATAGAGTCATAATCACAAGTGGATAAAGCTAATGATGGTTTTTTATTGTTTATCTATGACAATAGACATCCTCCTAGGGAGAAAGCTTCTCCACTGGTACTCTTCCTATCATTTATACTTCTTGCCCAATCTACATCTATGTAGGTGGTCAAATTGAAATCCTTGCCTTTTGGATACCATAATCTATACTCCAAATTCCCCTTGAGATACCTAAATATTCTTTTAATTTCTTGCATATGACTCTCCTTTAGATCTTCTTAAAATCTTTCCACAAGACCTACTACTTGCATGATGTCAGGTCTAGAGGCAGTGGTATACAACAGACTTCCAATCATTGAACTATATGACATATAATTAACTTTTGAAGACTCATCTACTTTTCTCAACTTACATCTTATGACCATGGGTGTACTAACTAGCTTGTATTATTCCATCTCAAACTTTTTCAACATTTCTTTTATGTAAGCTTGAGAGATAAATATACCTTTTTTAGATTGAGTGATCTATAACCCAAGAAAAAATGATATTTATCCTAGCATAGACATCTAAAATTATTTCTTCATTACTTATATAAAATACTTTGTCATGTTTTCATTATTTCCACCAAATATGATGTCATCCACATAAATAAATACAACCAACTGATGGTCATCTTCTATCTTGATATATAAATTACTATCTCCAACTCTTTTGAATCCTTGATCCAACATATACTTGTCAAGCCTAGCATACCAAGCTCTATGAGCTTGCTTTAGACCATAGAGAGCCTTTTTAAATATGCAAACATATTCCTTGTTATCATTTAGAGATAACCATTTAGGTTTCTCAATGTACACTTATTATTCTAGATTTCCATTTAAAAAGGTAGATTTGACATCCATCTGGTATATATTGAATCCTTTGAATCTTACATAAGCTAAAAACAATATAATTGCCTCCAATATGGATATTGGTGCAAAGTTATCCTCAAATTATACCCCTTCAACCTATGAATATCCCTTGCATACCAATCTATCCTTATGCCTAGTGACTTCTCCATTTTTATTCAACTTATTTACAAACACCCATGTTATGCCAATAACATTTTTATCTTTAGGTCTAGGAACTAGTTTCCAAGTTTCATTTTTATCTATTATATCTAACTCCTCATTCATAGAATCTAACCAAAAATTTTCTTTGCTTGCTTCTATAATATTCTTAAATTTAATCTTAGACAATAAATCAACATTCTCTTGATTTAAATTACTTGACAATCTTTTCTTTGTTTACATACATGCATTCTTGTTGTCAATTATTTGAGATTCAGGATGATCTCTTTGAATCTATCTTGAAGGTCCTTTTGAGTCCTATCTTTCTTTAGCTTCTTCTTCCTCCTCATCAACATATACATTCTCCTCATCATTCTTGAAGTCCAAATTATCTAAAGTATTCTTTGAATGTGAGTGAGATTTTCTTGTCTCATCAATCTTTACATTTTTACTTTCCACTTTATTTTGTAGTCTCTTGTTGTAATGTCTATAGGTTGAGCTCATTGATGAGTAACCTAAGAATATGTCCTCATCAGATCTAGAATCAAAATTACCCAAGTTTTCATAATTTATTTTGATGAAATAGTTTATCCAAAAAACTCTAAAGTGTTCTACATTTGTAGGTTTGCCCTTCCATAGTTCATAAAGAGTCTTGTTACCATTTATCTTTATTTTTACTCTATTCAAAATGTAGATAGAAGTGATAAATACCTCTCTCTACTATCCATGAAATAACATCAATTCATGCAACATAATTCTATCCATCTCTTGAACTATTCTATTTTCCCTTTCTACTACTCCATTCTACTAAGGTGTCTTGGTTGTTGAGAATGATCTTCTTATTCGATGAACCTCATAGAAGTCATCAAACTCATTAGACCAAAACTCTCCTCCTCTATTAGTTCTTAATCACTTGATCTTCCCATTTTTCACATTATCAATAAGGGCCTTAAATGTTTTGAAATTTTAAAGAGCTTATGATTTCTCTTTCAGGAAAGCAACCCAAGTCATTATTGTGCAATCATTAGTGAGTAACATGAAGTAGATATCTCCTTGAATGATTTGAATTATCATAGGCCCATAGAGATCAATGTGGATTAGCTCTAGGGGTTTTGTGATAGAATAATAATTGGACTTGAACCTTATTTTAGTCTATTTACCATGTTGACATGCCTTGTAAAGAATGTTTATAGGTTCGATGATCTTGGGCATGTTCTTCATAGACTTTTTATTTCGAATTTTGACCATATCGTTAAAGTTTAGGTGTCCTAGGCTTATGTTCCATATCCAATTTTCATTTATATTTCCTATGAAAAATCTCTCCTTCTTTATCTCATTTATTACATATAGGTTATTCTCAATCCTCTTGGCATTGGTAATTAGTCTTCCTAATTTGGCTCTTCTTATCTCACATCTTTTATTATGAAAGGTTAGTGTGTGTCCTTGTTTACACATTTGACTTACATTGAGTAGGTTATGCTTCAATCCTTCCATATATAACACATGTTGAATCTCGATCTTTCCATTATACAAACTCAAAACACCCTTTCTAACTATATTAGTAGTTATGTTGTCTCCAAACCTTAATGTCCCTGCAACATTTTTCTTGAATGAGATAAACTTATTTATGTATCCTATCATATGGCTTGAGAAACCACTATTTATATACCATTTCATGCCTTCATCTTGAATGTGAAAAGAAGTCTAAGCTAGCATAGAATCCTCTTTAGTCTGTGTTGAGATAAACATACCCCCATTTTTTAAAATTGGGACCCTTGAGATACTTTAAACCTTAACCCTGAAACCATGGCATTGTTTTAAACATTATTAGAATTTGAAGATCATCCACTTGATAGAAGTAGGCTTAATCATTTATGGTTTTATTTTGATCTTGCCTAATGTTACTAATGATTGGTCTTCATGTCGTTAAGTTACAAGTTTCATGAAGCCCTTGCTAATGGATCATGCTTAAAAAACCCTAGCATAAACCCTTGGTTCAAATTTACATTTAATGAGAGTAAATTGGTGGTAACATTTAAAATTACCTTAGACTTAAGTTTTATTTTCATGTTAAGGCTGAGTCATATTTCTTAACACAACCAAACCTTAAATTGAAAATCATGTTTGGTATCCTTTATTATTTTTCCCCTTTTTGTTTCCTTTATTTCCTAATATGGTCCAATTTTATGTCTAGTAGGGTACCTTTTATGTTAGAATAATCCTCTTTGCTAAAACTTTAGCCTAAAGAATTAATGTTAAGGCCCCATTCATGTTTATTAACATGAATGAGAACTTAGTCTTAATGATTTAGCCTAATACTTATCTCTACCTGAGCCCAATGAAAACCTAACATAACTAAGCACTTAGTCCTACGGACTAATCATGTTTGATCATTTGGATCATGATCAATGGCTTCCACTTCGTCATGGACAAAAAATTAGATGAATAGAAGACATCACTGAAAACTCAAAAGCCTTGAAAGCTCCAAGGAGTCACCACATGGCACTCTCACATTTGAGACTTAAAAGCAAAGGGTCCCACATATTAAATTGGACCAATGGTGTGTAACAACTTAGATCATGATCAAATGGCTCTTTCTTCATCATTTATTTTAATCAAATGGATAAAATTGAGTCTAAAATCTTAGGAAGCCCCACAAAGTCACCACGTGACACTCTTGCAATGGGATATAAGAGTTTGATGAGCTTAAATTTGACATTCATGTGACCATCATTTGACATCCAAAAAGATGTATTTGATGTCTGTGCAACCATCAACTTTAATCTCATCAAAATTAAAAACTTCATGAGCTTAAATTTGACATTCATGTGACTATCATTTCATATTTGACATTTGTGAGACCATCAAATTTAAGATAATGGATTATTTTGATCAAGACCAAGATATACTCCAAAATGTTGTTTAAAAAGCTCATAAATTGCATTTTAGATGAATGAAAGGCCTTAAAGTATGTTCAAACACTTTAAATATTTGAACTAAAAATAATTAGATGATCCGATAGTCTAAATATGTGTAAAAAATGAATTTAGTTTAAGTATATATCCTAAGGTCCCCATTGCATTTGTTTGAATGTCGTGAACCTTAGGCTAGAGACTTATACTAAGTATTATTTTAAAAATATCCTTATGACATAAAACTTATCCAAAATGATTTTAACCAAAGATTTTATTGTGTTTATTAATACAATAAATCTCTATGCCAAAATCTATCATTGGGTCCTTATATCACTTTGACCCTTTTGGGCATATTCTAAGAGCTTAACATAAGTATTTTAACTCAAATTATGTGTTGTGTTTATTAAACACAACATAAACTTTGGCTTAAAATATTTAGCCATGGTCCCCTTTTTGTATAAATCCTAAAAAACTTAAGCATAAACACTTTGTCTTAAAGATTATTTCATGTCTAATAAACACAAAATGAACCTTATCCTAAGGTATTTAAATCTAAGTCCCCACCTAAATAATGTAATAACTTAAACCTCATGCATCTTTGATGATCTAATGGTCTACACTTCATCACACCTTTTGATCCAAAAACATGAAATTACTGATGAATTTTCAATAAGATCTATGAGATCCCACAAGCTCAACATGTGGTGGATGCATGGTAAATATGTGATTTACAAAGGTGATAGAGCTCAGAAAGCCCATAGAGGTGCCAAGTGGCAAAACCACAGGGCTTGTTACAAAAGAGACCAATAATAAGTGAGGGCCCATAGCACAATCAATGGCCCATTTTAATCCTTGATATTGATCTAATGGAGTGAAGCCAAATGGTATATTTCAAAAAACAATGGCTAGTGCTTAGTGGCATTTATAAAAAATGCCACAGTAAGTGCTAGATAGATGTCAAATAAGTGCCACACAATCATAAAGAGACAAAATAAAATATATTGTGTGTTTGATAAAGGCAAAGGTTAGAATCAAATATTAGGCATATATAAGCTGAGGCTCGAATAAGCTACTACCATTAAAGCTTTAAATCCCTAAAACTTGAATAAAAGGCCTTAAATGAACCTAGATTGATTACAACAAATCTAGAAGAAGTTTAATTCTGATTTGAGCATGATGTAGATAAACCAAAGACCATTTGTAATCTAACTATGAGAAATTTACAATTGTGGAAGACATGGTAGCTTGGAGGCAAAAATTAATGGATGAGACAGATTGTATCTATCTATATATAGCGAGGGAAGGGTTTTCAAAAACACTGACATAGACACTGCGGCCTTGCACACTAGCAACAAGAATTGGTTTGAACTCTTTTAGACCATTAAGGAGATGTAGGCCATTACCAAGGAAGAACAAAGGATTTCTATTATCAATAGAAGATACTACAACTTGGTTGAAATTCAAATGGCTAGTCTACATCACGTTGCTACCAAATCAGAGGTACTCCATTGCATTGACATCCTTGCTTCCATTTTTATAGATTATAGAATTGAAAATGACTGGATCATTCATGAGGGTCTCTAAGAGAGTTGCATACATTTCCCCCATAGCTTTTGAGAGGTATTACAAACTTATAAATCCCCATCTAGACCTACCCACCATTAAGGAATGGACTATAAATAATGATCTTGACACCATCATTAGGCCATGGTTGTTCCAAGGGAGCCATGTTATCTGAGACCCTGCTGACAACATCCCAGTTGCCCAATTTAGAGAGGGAATTAGGGTAATTATAACCCTATTAAATAGAATATCTAGGGCCCCTTCAACAATATTTATCAATAAGAGTTGGGTATCTTATATCTACTTCATGGTATAAAAGGGCCCACTCCCCAAATTGGAGATATGATTAGCATCCACCTAGGGAAATAATTCACAGCCATCAAGAGGAAGACTACAAAATAATTATTTATGATATCCTATCTGTTGGACAACCTGCTAGCCTCCACCAGGATCCCTCATATCAAAAATTGGTCATCTAAGGGTAGATTCATAATTTCTCATCATTATTCAAAGCTACATATCTATAAATATAGACACCACATGTAGTTCATTTGTGATTGTGTCTATCCTACTTTAGTAGAATCCATCATAGGGCCTAGGTTAATCCCTTTAATTAGTAAATATGTATAACTAATGGGATATATATAGTTGTATCCATATTTTATTGTGATTAGAATTGAAGGAATTCTGACTCAACCTTACAAGCTGCCTGTTTAGGTTCCCAAAAAATTAGCAATTTTGAAATTTTCATGTCAAATCCTTCATGGTATTGATGGAGTATGCAAGGATAAAAGGAAGGGCCTTATTAATACCTTACCTTTAATAATTGGTATAAATATTTTAAAATATTGGAAATGTGTGGACACCATTGCCAAACATAGAGATTCTTTTGCATTTCAGCTATATGATCTAAGGCATTGGGATCTTTATGATAAGGTAGGCAAGAATTTGAAGAACAAATAACTACCCAATACAGTTTATGTGCATCAACCTAGTCCTTATGATCCTATGCACATAAAGGCCAATAATTTTGAAGAATTACTAGTTAGGTTCAAGAAGCTTAATGATAGACTTGAACATATATTGATTGTTAATGAAAAGCCACTAGGGGAGATATGGTAAATGGGACTTATACAATACCATTTTCTTCTTAGACCTTTCAGGCTACCATAGGAGTAACCAAAGGTATAAGTATAGTACCAAGCATAAATTACATAAATTTCTAGAAAGGAGAAGTTAGAAGAGGGACCTGGTGAAGGACCCTCATCCTCAGCCCTAACTCAAAGACCAAATTATATCATTGAGTACTTGGACATGATTGCCTTAAAACCCAATGAAATAGTAGAGGATAAACTTAGAGTGATAGCTGAAGCATATGGCTCTGATGAAGAAGATAAGCAAGCTCAAAAACCCTAGGCTCAAATTGAAGAGGTTGAGAAAGATAAAGGAAAAGAGGTTGATTTGATTTAGTTCTAGTATCACCCCCACAGAAAAGAAAAGCAAAATTAGTGATTGTTCTAGTAGGATAAAAGAGGCAAAAGTTGGTTTTCACTCATCCTATGAGTGAAATCAAATTATTCAATTAGGAATACCCTATTCATAGAATAATCATCCCTAATTAGTTCATCTATGAAAAAATGTAGAAGATTCCCACTTTGTCTCGCTCTTGGGCCTTGACCAAAACTAACATTGATATGTATGATACATCAAGCCATGGAGTAGGGATTTGATGAAGGAAGAATAAGAACGAAGGATAGTGACTAATTTAGGACTAGACAATAAGTAGGTAGATGCCCTAGGGAATCAAGCAACACAAGTATTAAGGTTCCTCAACCTCCAAAAAATATTTAATCATATACAACCATACAATTTAATTTAAAGATAGTTGGATTAGAGAGAGTAACAAAAAAAACCCATGATGGGAACTAAAGAGTTCACATTCTAAAAGGTTAAACCTTTTATAGGTTTAAATCTAGTTAGAGGGTAGCATTCTAGTGAACTACCCATCTATGAAGAGGATATTGAAAGCCTAATTGAGTCTCATTCATCTTAGGTTAGAGCAGGCATCAGGGGAATGAAATAAAGGATGCACAACTTGGAGAAGAAAAAGAAAACTTGGAGACCTAGACTATCTTATCAGTGCCTAAGGCCATAATTACTATTTTTGAAGCATCCTTCTTTGATATGTTTGACTCTTTAAAATCAATGAAGCTAATACAAGATGCATTGAGCCAACAAAGTGAGGTTTTCAAAGGATTGATGACAGAATGGTAGGATGCGGAGGCTAAAATAAGGGGTCTCATTGATATGTTGGTTATGAATAGAGTTCCTAAGTTCAAAACCATTAGCCTAGCCCACTTGAATGATATATTAGGGATACTGGTAGATAAGATCCATAGCTTAAGTACTTGGTTAATAGGCTTGGACATACTCCTTAGGGATAATGAAGAGATGATTACCAAGATTAAGCAAATCCTTGGCACCATGTTAGATAATCTTGAAAATTCTAAAGCCCTGGTAATTATTGATGATGAGGAATATAAGCATAGATTCACTCTAGTGATGCAAGAAGCAAGGGGCAAAATCTAGGGTCAATCAGGCATTGATAATAGAAAAAAAATTGGCATGATCTTCACTATTGAAGAAACGATTATAGAATCTTGGATTATTAAAGAAGTTATGGCAAGGGATGATAGGGACTTTGAAGACTTAGCTAATCAAGAATATGTCTATCTCTTAAAGCTAGCTATGGATCTGGAGCTTGTCAAGGAACAACATCAAAATACTATGGAGCTTCTATGAGAGTAATAGGGTAATCCTTTGGTAATGGGCCCACTAATTAATTAATATTCATTTTTGTAAAAACATTGTAATATTTGAAATAGGAATATTATTTTGTAAATGTATATGTTAATTTGTTAGCATATTACCTCTAGGTCAATCTAGTTTTGAAAATCAAGTGTACTCTAGAACTTTCTAAAGAAGAATAGTTGTCCTTATCTTTTGTACATTTGTATCTTTAAACTGACTGGTATACTACCTTATCTTTCTATAAAAGATAGTACTACCATCTTATAAAGATATATTTTTGGAGAAAATTTTGTATACTTTTAGTAGTTAATATAATCAAATAATTCTGAAAGGATTATCCAAATTGTTTGTGTCAAATTTTATATGCTTTTCTCTCCATTGCTAGTCTGAAATCTTAAATTTGAATGTTTTTTTTGAATTTTGAGATGCATATTTAATTATAGGGTTGTTAATTTGTGCTTATTCTAGATTAGTTGAATGATCTTGAATTTAATTCATTTTATTTCCTCTACATTAGAATGTGCAAATTTTATTTGAGTGTGGTAGCAAACTTTCAAAGTAAATTCAGTTCTTACTTGTATTTCTTTATATCTCCCTTTGAATTTTGCTTGGTGTGTAGTGAGATTTGAGCTTATGCTATTTTTCATTATATATTGGTTAAATTCATACTCAATTATAATTGAAACTTTGTCATAATGTTTGAGGTCAACATCAACAATCACGTATTCTCTTTTTGCCTTGCCCTTCTCTTTTGCTTCTTTTTAACCAGATCACTTTAGTTTATATTTCATTGTAAATATTCATTTATATTAGTTTGTAGTCTTAATCTATTATCATAATTCACTAGTACTAACATAGATAATTACACTTCACAAATATTTGGGCCATGATGGCTCCTGACCATTAATTAATATATTTTTTATGGAAAATATTATCATTACTCTACCTCTATTTCACCACAGGTAACATAAGTTGCCAAAACTTGCTACTCATGCTCTACATTCCTAGAATTCTAAAATGAGAAGTGTTTTTTTAACACTAAGGACACTTATGATACATTCAAAGGCATCAACAAGTCCCACTAGTGCTAGAAAGAGGGCCATCTCTGTGAATTGGTTGAATCTTTGTTAGTCTTAGGGTATTTTGATCTAAGATTCATGTTATCTTTACACTCTTGTGTAATTATTTTCTCAAAAGAATAAAGATCACTAATATTTGTGGTCTTTAACCTATCTTTTTTCTTCCTTTAGACAATAATCTTAGTTCTTTGAAGTTTTATGGTTGATCTTAGTCCTTAGTATTTGAGGTTAGGACAGCTTGTTTTGATAAAAGGTTGATAAATATTTCATGAACTTTAGTTTATTTGAGCTTAAAAGTGTAAAGTTTAATATTTGCATAATTGGACACATCTTTGAGCTAACTTAGTCAAAGGTTGACGTCTATAACTATTCTTTATACAATATTTACAAAATGAGATTAATATACAAGTTTAATCCTTGTTCTTTGTAAAGATTAACTTGACACATCGTATCTAAAATAAGATATTCAATCTTCAAGATGGAATTACCTAAGATTCAAAAAAGATCACACTTAGATTCAAGAGAACCTCTGCTTGAGCTCAAAGTCCATAGAAAGACTAGGCAAGATAAAGGTAGGCATAGATGTTTCAAGTCTTTATCCACCTCACCTCTTCAAGGTACCCCTACCTTAAACCTTCATCCAAGTATGGCTTGGTTGGAACATTCTTCAATTAATGTACCAGGTGTGGTACATGATCTCCCATGTAACCCTAAAAAGTACTTGCTAACATTTAGTGTAACTAGTATTATAACTACTAAAGAGAACATTAAATCTTTTAAATCTGCTTTGAGGTTACTAAATGTAACATATGAAGACATACCATGTAGGTTTTTCCCATTTACTTCTAAATATGTTGCCTATGAATGGTTTCTCAATTTGTTAGACAATTATATTACTAACTAGGATACTTTTACTAATGTTTTCATAGATTAGTTTGGTAAAATTGTTAGTCCATGTGTCATATACCACTAGTTCACCACCATCAGGAGGGATGAAAGTGAGCCTATAAGGTCCTTTAATGCCAAGTTTTAGAAAATGTATAGTAAGATCATAAATTATTATAAACCTAATGATGCTTTAGCTCTAGAAATCTACAAGGATGCAGTAGACCCTATGGTTTTTTATCCTTGAAAATATCTCTTCCACCTATAACTTCATTAGTCAAGGCTTATTCTGAAGTAGTGATCAAATGTAGCCCCAAGGACAAATGGCTTACTCTATTTCAAATATCAACCCACATTTTCCCACTTTAAACATCTTCCCTAATAATAATTAGAATGTCCCAACCTTGAATTAGCTCCTAAATATGAATCAATTACCTTTAAGTCATATTACCTCCAACTAGAATTTAGGATTCTTAAGTCATCATACTACTAATAGAATCCATGCAAATGATCATAGAGATTTAATACCAGATGTTAGTAATAACAATAACTAGGTGCATGATTTTGAAACTCCTAATAATGATAATGAGTCTATTTTAAAAAAGGTCCAAAATTTAAACACTGATTTCCTTCAACTGCAAAAAAAAAGTTGGCAATACTAGAGAGAGCTCTAGTAGGAACTTCTCATTCCAAAGGTCTAATAAGCTTAATAATAGGTTTTAGAATGATCAATTTTATAATAATAATAATGAACCATATTTTAGAAAGAAAACCATGGATATTAATCTTACTAGCATTGCTTTTCCTAATTATTATAGAGTGTATTGTAAAACCAAGCATGGTGATATTGATTGCATTAAGTTTTTCAAGGATTTTGAAGCTTTCAAAGAATAATTAGACACATATGAAGTGGTTCCTAACAAGGATAGTGGTATAGGTAGCTCAGGATCCAAATCATCTGATCAAGCCAACATGGTGGAAGCATTTGAATTCCCCTTTCAAGAGGACAACCAACCAGATGATGTCCTTGAGGAGATCCAAGCCTGCCAATAATTATTGAAGAAGACTTATCCTTTGAGAAATAGAGAGAAGAGGCAGCCTTTGACTACCTCAATTCCTTCAAATAATTTTGGAACTCATCTAGACACTTGTTCAAGCAATGATCCAGATCCACCCAAAGGGAGTACCTCTAAGCTTAATGTTGATGTTCTTATATCTTTAATTAAGACTGGTTATAATATTTTTGAAGATATGAATAAGATAAAAGCCAACATCACTTTTCATGAATTAGTGTAGATCATAGAGAAAAGGGACCTCTTAATATACTCATTATCAAAGAATCCCAATAGACCACCCAAAGATGATAATGCTAATATGACCATGCATAAAGCTAAGGTAGAGTCTCCTCCTTTCATGTTCATAGTCAGGGTGTTTAGTAAGAATTTGCACAATTATTTATTAGAGTATGGTTCATCCACTAATATCATGTTATTAGGTATATACAAACAACTTGGCTTAACACCAATTAAGTTTGATAGGGTTATCACCTAATTAGATAAATCTAGGGTCAATGTGGTTAAATAATTATTAAATGTCCATATGCAATTGGCCTCTGAGCCTAGAGTACAATATTTTATTGATATACAAGTTTTTGACATTCCTAATACATATGCATTACTTTTGAGTAGGGAATGGACCAAATCTCTCACTGGCTATATGTCCATAGATTGTTCACATTTATGGCTACTTTGGAAGGGAGTTCTAAACTAGATTAGGGTTGAAAGAGAGTGAAGGATGAAGCATATGATCACTGAGTACAATGATATTAATGAAAGGGTCAACATAATTAACTCCTACTTAGGGGTTTTGACCCTAAAGACTACACAATTATGTGATCCTAAGAGCACTCATGTTATTCTTGGGCTATGGAAGCTACATTTTGATGGTGTTAGGTGTAAGGCTAGATCTAGGGTTGGTATATTCTTTAATAACCTTGTTGGTAAGAAATGTCATGTTTCCTATAGGCTTCAATTTCTTTGCACCAATAACCTTGTTGAATATGAGGCCCTCATTTTAGGCTTGCAATTTTCTATAAATAATAAAGCCAAAAAGAGCTACTAGTCTATGGTGACTCAAAACTAGTAGTCAACTAGGAGAGAATTAAATATCAATGCAAAATTTCATACCTTAAGAGGTAGAAGTTTAGTATCTAGGATTTAATTGAGTATTTTGATGCTTTTAATATTATTTCCATCACTAGGGAGGAAAACCAAGTTTTTGATGAGTTGGCATGTACTACAGCCAACCTCATGCCTAACCAAGACTCACCCAACTTTAGCATTGAGCTAATACCTCATCCATTAGTTCCAAATAATGTGAATTAATTTTAGGGATTTAATGATGATAAAAAAATATTGGATTTCATGACCAATTCTAGAGCATTTTATTCTCATATTATTGATGAGGCTAATGAAAGTACTTTGGGGGAAATAAAATTTGATGGTAAAGTCATTCAGCTGAATGACAACAAGATCCCTAAGGGGATGATTGCTTTAAAGAGGCTATTTGATCATAACAATCTCATTGAGGTTTCTAAGATTCCTAATGTAAGTGGGAAGGACTACAATGCCTTTGATCTTGGACCCCAAGATCAACCCCAGCTGGTTAATGTTGGAAAGGCTTGCACTAATGTTGAGAATAAGACGGCTAAGGAGTTACTAACATATAATAAGGATGTCATATCATGGTCTTATGCTGACTTAAATATCTTTTATCCAAGAGTCATCACCCATGATATACTCCTTAAGGAAAGTTGTAAGCCCTTCAAGAAAAAACAAAGACCTATGAACCCTATCTTAGAACCAATGATCTTCAAAGAGGTCAAGAGATTACTAGATGCTAGAATAGTATTTTTCATCAAGAATTCTACCTAAATGGCTAATTTATTGCTATTAATGAATAAAAATGTTGAAATTAGACTCTATATTGACTGAATTTGAAAAAAGCATTTGAAAAGGATAACTATCCTCTTCCCTCTCTTGACCAGGTGATACAAGTTGTTTCAATTTTAGTCATGATTCCTTTCTTTGATGGTTTTTTGGGTTACAACTAGGTGTTGGTGGATAGGGAAGATAGGATGAAGACTACCTTCACAACCAAGTGGGGCACCTTTGCATACAAGATAATTCCTTTTGGGATTAGAACCATAGGAGATACTTTTCAAAGGGCCATGGATCATGACTTCCAAGGTCTGATAAGTAAGTGCATCATTATATATATGGATGATCTAACCATTTTTTCTAAAAATAGGGAAGATCACTTTATGCATTTATAGCAAATGTTTGAGAGATGTAGAAGGTATGGAATCTCTTTAAACCCCTAAAAAATCATCTTTTGTGTTATTAAAGGAAAATTGTTGGATCACATTATAAATAAAGATGGGACCTTTATAGATCCTAAAAGAGTGAAAGCTATATCTAATATAGAGCCTCCAAATAGTAGGAAAGAGATAAAATAATTCTTTGGAAAGATAAACTTTGTAAGAAAGTTCATTTCTAGCTTTGCAGAGATTATCAAGCCATTGAATGACATGCTGAAGAAAGATACCAAGGTCTTGTGGAATGAAGAACCTAGGAAAGGATTCAATGACATCAAAGAAGCAATTGGCCAAGTCTTGATAAGTCTTGGCTTTTCAAAGGACTTTTATCTCTATTATTTTTTACCTAACCATACTGTGGAAGTAGTTTTAACTTTAAAATTTGATGGGTGTGATCACCCAATAGATTTCATGAGTACTAACTTTAAGAATGTCGAATTAAACTATTCATTGATTGATAAACAAACATATGCATTAGTTAAGGTAGTGAAAAAATTTAGTCACTATATCCTTAGAAATAAGGTGCATGTTATTCTTCTTGACCTTACCACAAAACTTATGCTAAGCCAAAATAAGCTTGGATAATGTAGAGGTAAATGGATGTCATTTTTGTAGGAATATGACATAGAAATGAAAATGGCAAAATTGGTAAGGTGCCAAGGTCTAATCCAAATGATTTCCAGTACCAACCCTAAGCTAAGTATTATTCAAGTTTATTAGTATAACTTTCAAGAGAGTGAGTTGTATGATTATATCATTCATTTACTAATTAATGGTACCTATACTATATGACTAACTATGGAAGCCAAGGCAGTTCATTATCTAATCAAATATGGACTCTTATACAAAAATAACTTTGAAGGGATCTACTTGAGATGTGTCTCAAAATAAGAAGCTACCCAAATCATGAACACATTCCATGAGAAATTTGGTAATGGACACCCATAAGGGAAGAATATAGCCCATAAGATCCTCAGAGCTAGATACTATTGTCCAACCATCTTTAAATATTCTCACAAACATGTGAGGGAATGTCACTCCTACTATATCTTTATAACCAAATAGCCTGAGGTAGCAATGTCTTTACAACCAGTCATGGTTGATAAACCATTTACATAATGGGGATTGTAATTTTTAGGGGTAATCAACCCCAATTCATCAAAAGGCCATAAGTACATCTTGACTACTATAGATTATTGCATAAGGTGGACTAAAGTTGTAGCCACCAAATAATACAAGATGGAAGAGGTGATCAGTTTCTTAGAGGAGAATATTTATACTAGATTTGGAGCTCTAGTATCTTTGGTGTGTGACAATGGATCTACATTTATATCCATTAGATGACTGAATAGGATTATGATAATGGTATTTATCTCAAATTTTCATCTAACTATTACCCCCAAGGAAATGGAGTATCTGAGTCTACCAACAAGAACTTAATGAAATCAATCAAGAAGTCTGTTGCAAACAAGCCCAGGACTTGGCATAAACTTCTTAAGTATGCCCTTTGGGAAAATAGGATAAGGATTAAGCAATCCCTAAAATCATCACCATTTATGTTGGTGTATGGCCAAGATCTCATCTTTCCTATCACTCTTAAGCTACCTACGTATAAATTCATGCAATAATATATGGAAGAAGGCCATTAGCTTACAAATTCAAGATTGATAAACATCATCTAGATGGAAAATGTACATGAGAAAGCCTTTGCTAATTTTAGCAGGCATCAGACAATAGTGAAAAGATGGTTTGGCAAAATATCAAAGATCAAAGTGTTAAAATAAGGGGATTTAGTTCTCCTTTAGGACAAAGCATCTGACCCTAAGGGAAAGCATGGCAAGTTCACATCCTTATGGATTGACCCATATCATATTTTAGACACATTGGGAAACACCTTCAAGATCAAATATCTATAAGGATTAGAGTTCACACTACTACCAATGGGCAGTACCTCAAGCATTACTTCTCTATTGCTCCTCTTGAGGTCTTTATGGAGTAACTCTATAAGATGGTTAGACTTAGTGTAGGTAGGCTAGTTAGTTTCTTTCAATTCTTTCCTTCTTGTCCATTATTTGTATATATACATGTGTGTGTGTGTGTGTGTGTGTGTGTGTGTGTGTGTGTGTGTGTGTGTGTGTGTGTGTGTGTGTGTGTGTGTGTGTGTGTATTGGTTTCCTTTTTTTTCTTGCTTTGCTACTTTTTGTTGTGTGTTTGATTTTGTTGCCTTGTACCTTTTTTTCCAATAAGTCCTTTTTTACAATCCTAAGCTCAAAGTTTATTTATTTTTCTTGAAACTCTAGAACCAGGAATGTAGGTATGAAACTAATACATACGCTGACCATGGATCTAAAATATGAGCCTAATGTTGTGATTGGAAGAAACTAGTAAAGACTAATGAATATGTAAACTATTTTATAAGAAATTAGACATTATCTTAACCAAAATTTAGTTTTAAGAATATTTGCACTTTTAAGATGAAATCTTAATCTGTTAAAGCACAATCATGATTTCACTTAACAAACATCCTTGCCTGGGACAATGGTTGCAACCATAGGTGATTATCTGGGGATCAAATTCTTGACCAAATCATTAAACATGACTACCCTAGTTCCCAACCTTACTAAAAGCATAAAAGATCTAAAAATACAAAAACATAAAAATGTAATGTAAAATCAAAAGATTTCAAGCATAGGCGATTTTGATAATCTCCATCAAGGCTATGGATGATTGGATGACAGTGGAAAAAGTCCATGAGTGGAGCCAAAGGCATCTCTATCATGGCTATGGATGCCTGGCTAACAACATAACAATGCCTAAGCCTTCTCTAAACTAGAATCATGGTTCTTCATGAATATATAAACATGCTCCAAGTTGTGTTAATGATTAAGGACATGAACCTAGAAGTTGTCCCTTGAATCCCATTGAAAATAGTAAGTGGAATCAAAGCACACACACTGCATGGTTATTCTTAATGTTTGATCTCAATTATGCAAGTGCAAGGTTTTTTTCAACCATAAACTGATCTGGATAATGGCATTGATCAAATGGAGTGGATGACTTAGTTATTTTTCTAAATCAGAGTCTCTAAGTTTTAGCATATTGTTATGTTTCCCCTAGAAGTCACCATTTGTTAAGATCAGCATACCCCCATTTTTTAAAATTAGGACCTTTGAGATAATTTATACCTTAACTCTAAAACCATGGCATTGTTTTAAACATTATTAAAATTTGAATATCATCCACTTGATAAAAGTAGGCTTACTCATTTATGGTTTTGCTTTGAGTTTGCCTAATGTTACTAATGATTGGTCTTCATGTCCTTAAGTTATAGGTTTCATGAAGCCCTTGTTGATGGATCATGCTTAAATAACCTTAGCATAAACCCTTGGTTCAAATTTACATTTGGCAGGATCAAATTGGTGGAACATTTTAAATTACCTTGGACTTAAGTTTGATTTTCATGTTAAGGCTTCGTCATATTTCTTAACATGACCAAACCTTATCTTAAAAATCATGTTTGGTCTCCTTTATTATTTTTTCCCTTTCTATTTCCTTTATTTCCTAGCATGGTCCAATTTTATGTCTAGCAAGGTCCCTTTTATGTTATCATGATCCTCTTTGCTAAAATTGTAGCCTAAATCCTTAACGCTAAGGCCCCATTCATGTTTATTAACATGAATGAGACCTTACTTTTAATGCTTTAGCTTAATAATTATCTCTACCTGAACCCAATGAAAACTCAATAGAATTGAGCACTTAGTCCTATAGACCAATCATGTTTGAGAATTTAGATCACAATCAATGGCTCATGCTTCATTGTGGACCAAAGATCAGATAGAACAAAAACATTATTGAAAAGTCAAAGGCATTGAAAGCTCTATGGAGTCACCATGCAACACTCCCACATTCGATACTTAAAATTAAAGGGTCCCACATATTAAATTAGACCAATGGTGTGCAACTACTCAGATCATGATTAGATGGCTCTCACTTCATCACAAATTTTAATCAGATAGAGAAAATTGAGTTTGAAATCTCAGGAAGCCCCATAAAGTCATCATGTGACACTCTCGCATTTGGATACAAGAGTTTGATGAGATTGAATTTGACATTTGCATGACTGTTAACTTTAAGCCCATCAAAACTAATAATTTCATGAGCTTAAATTTGACATTTTCATGACCATCATTTGACATCCATGAGGATGTATTTGACATCCATAAGGATGTATTTGACATCCATGATACCATCAAATTTAATCTAATGGATTATTTTTCTCAAGACTAGGATATACTCCAAAATGTTGTTTGGAAAGCTCATAAATTGCATTACAAATGAATGGAATCCCTCAGAGGATGTTCAAACACTTGAAATATTTAAACTACAAATAATGAAATGATCCCATCATCTAAATATATGCAGAAATGAATTTAGTCTATGTCTATATCCTAAGGTCACCATTGTATTTGTTTAAATGTCATGAACCTTAGGCTAGAGACTTATACTAAGTATTATTTTAAAAGGATCCTTGTGACATAAAACTTATCCCAGATGCTTTTAATTTAATATTTTATCATGTTTATTAATACAATAAAGATTTATGCCACAAAATAGCATTGGGTCATTATATCACTTTGACCACTTTGGTCATATTCTAAGAGCTTAACATAAGTATTTTATCCCAAAGTATGCATTGTGTTTAGTAAACACAACATAAACTTTGGCTTCAAATATTTAGCCATGGTCCCCTTTTGTATAAATCTTGAAAAACTTAGGCATAAACTCTTTAGCCTAAATATTATTTCATGTCTAATAAACATAAAATGAACCTTAGCCTAAGGTATTTAAACATAAGTCCCCACCTAAATAATTCACTAACTTAAAACTCATGCATATTGTAGGATTCGATGGTCCATGCTTCATCACACCTCTTGATCCAATGATGTGAAATCACTGATGAATTTTCAATAGGAGCTATGAGAGCCCATGGGCTTAAGAATGGTGGTTGCATGGTAAATATGCGATTGACAAAGATGATAGAGCTCAAAAATCCTATGGAGGTGCCAAGTGGCACAACCATGGGGCTTGGTACAAAATAGACCAATAATAAGTGAGGGACCAAGTCACAATCAATGACCCATGTTAATCCTTGATCTTAATCTAATGGATCAAAACCAACAGGTAGATTTCAAAAAAAATGACTAGTGATTTGTAGCATTTATAAAAAATGGTGTGAAAAGTACCAAATAGATGCAAAATAAGTACCATGCAAGCACACCGAGACAAAATAGAAGATCTTATGTGCTCAAAATGCAAATATATAAATTCAAAGGTCAAAATAAAATCTTAGGCACATATAAGTAAATAAGCTACCATCATTAAAACTTCAAAGCCCCAAAACTTGCATAAAAGTCCCTAAGTGAACTTGAATTGATTACAAGAAGTACTGAAGAAGTTTAATTGTGATTTGAGCATGAAGGAGATAAACTAGAGACCAATTTCAATCTAACTATGAGAAATTTTCAAATGTGGAAGCCATGGTAGCTCAAAGGAAAAAAACTAAGGGATGAAACATAGTTGTATCTATCTATAGAGAGTGAGGGGATGGTTTTGAAAGACACTAACCTAGACACTGTGGCCTTACACACTGGTAACAAGAATTGGTCTGAGATCTTCTAGACCACTGAGGAGATGCATGCCATTACCAAGGAAGAACAAAGGATTGATACTATAAATAAAAGATATTTTGACTTGATTGTAGTTTAAATGGTCAATCTACATCATGCTACCACAAAACTAGAGGTACTCCACTATATTGACATCCTCGCTCCTATTTTTATAGATTGTAGAATTGAAAATGATTGGATCATTCATGAGGGAATCTATAAGAGAGTTACATACATTTCCCCACTAGCCTTTGAGAGGTATTACAAACTTATAAAGCCCCATCTAGACCTACCCACCATTAAATAATTAACCTCCAAGAATGATTTTGACACCATCCTTAGGCCATGGTTGCTCCAAGGGAGCCATGTTATTCAAGACCTTGCTAGCAACATCCTAGTTGCCTAATTTAGAGAGGGAATTAAGGTAATTATGACCTTATTGAATAGAATATATGGGGCCCCTTTAACAACATTTTTCAATAAGAGTTGGGTTTCTTATGTCTACTTCATGGTATAAAAAGGGCTCACTCCCCCAATTAGAGATATGATTATTATCCACCTAGGGAAATAATTTACAACCATCAAGAGGAAGACAAGAAAACAATTATTTATGATCTCTTATCTATTGGATGCCCTGCTAGCCTCTACTAAGATCCTTCACATCAAAAAATGGTCACCTAAGGGTAGATTCACAATTTCCCATTATTATTAAAAGCTACATATCTTCAAATATAGACACCACATGTAGTTTATTTATGATTGTGTCTATCCTATTTTAGTAGAAGCCATCATAAGGATACCTATGCCTAGGGTAAGCCCTATAATCAATAAATATGTGGAACTAATGGGAGATATCTAGTTGTATCCAGATTGTACTGTGATCAAAACTGAAGGGATTTTAACTCAACCTTACAAACGACCTATTTATGTTCCCAACAAATTAACAGAGCAATAAATTGTATGTCAACTCCTTCATGGTGTTGATGGAGTATGCAAGGATAAAAGGAAGGGCCTTCTTAATTTCTTCCCTTTAATAAATGGTAGAACTATTTTAAAAGATTGGAAACATATCGACACCATTGCTAGGCACAAAGATTCTTTGTATTTCACTAGATGATCAGAGGCATTGAGATCATTATGATAGAATAGACAAGAATTTAAATAATAAACAACTACCCAAGCCAATTTATGTGCATCAACCTAGTCCTTATGATCCTCTTCACATAAGGGCCAATAATTTTGAAGAAGTACTAGATAGGTTCAAGAAGCATAATGTTATACTTGAACATAGATTGACTGTTAATGAAAATCCACTAGGATAGATATGAAACATGGGACCTATGTAGTACCATTTACTGATTATACTTTCCAATCCACCATAGGATCAACCACAGGTATAATTTCAATTCTAAACACAAATTACACAAATTCCTAGAAAGGAGAAGTTGGAAGAGAGACCTAGTGAAGGACCCTCATCCTCAGCCCTACCTCAAAGACTAAATTTTACCATCGAGTACTTGGGCATGATTGCCTTAGAGCCCAATGAAGTAGTAGAGGATGCACTTAGAGTGCTAGCTAAAGCATATGTATCTAAATAAGAAGAGGAGCAAGCTCAAAAACCCTAAGCTCAAATTGAATAGGTTGAGAAAGACAAAGGAAAAGAGGTTGTTTTGGATTTATTTCAAGTATCACCCCCATAAAAAAGAAAAGTAGAATTGGCAATTATTAAAGTAGGACAAAAGAGGCCAAAGTTTGTTTTCACTCATATTATGAGTGAAATCAACTTATTTAGTGAGGAATACCCTATTCATGGTCCAATCATCCCTGATTAGTTCAACTATGGAAAAATGCATAATTTTCTCACTTTGTCTCACTCTTGGGCCTTGACCAAAATTGACATTGATATGCATGATGACTTCAAGCCATGAATTAGGGATTTAATGAAGGAAGAAGATGAAAGAAGGATAATGACTACTGCAAGACCCAACAACTAGGTAGATGCCCTAGGGGCATTAGGAAACATAAACATGGAGGTTTCTCAACCTCCAAAATGTACTGAATCATCTACAATAATATAATTTAATCCAAAGATAGCTAAATTGAAGAGAGTAACAATAAGAAAAGCCATGATGGGAATTAAATAGTTCACATTCCAAAAGGTTGAACCTTTTATAGGTTTAACTCTATCCTAGTGAACTACCCAACCATGAAGAAGATATTCAAAGTGTAACTGAGGCTCATTTAGCAAAGGTCAGAGTAGGCATCAGGGGATTGAAATAAAGGATACATAACTTGGAGAAGGAAAAGGAAAAATTAGAGACCTAGGATATCTTATCAGTGCATGAGGCCATAATTGATATGTTTGAAGCATATTTTTCTAATATGTTTGAATCTTTAAAATCAATGAAGCTAAGATAAGATGCATTGAGCTAGTAGAGTGAGGTGGCCAAAGGATTAATGATAGAATGGTAGGATGTAGAGGCTAAAATAAGGGGTCTCATTGATATGTTGATTAGGAATAGAATTCATAAGTTCAAAACCATTAGCCTAGTCCACTTGAATTCTATATTAGGGATAATGGTAGATAAGATCTAGAGCTTAAGTACTTAGTTAGTAAGCTTGGATAGACTCCTAAGGGATGATGAAGAGTTGACTGCCAAGATTAAAAAACTCTTTGGAATCATGTTGTCTAATCCTACAAAGTCTAAAGCTTTGGGAATTATTGATGATGATAAATATAAGCATAGATTCACTCATGTGATGCAATAAGTAATGGGTAAAATCCAAGGTCAATCAGGCAGTGATAATAATATAATTTTAGGCATGATATTCATTGTTGAAGAAAAGATTGTAGAAGCTTGAAGTATTAAGAAATCTATGGGAAGGGATGATAGGGACTTTGAGGACTTAGCTGATCAAGAAGATGTTTTTCTCTTAAAGCCAACTATGGATCTGGAGCTTGTCAAGGAACAACATCAAAAGGCTATGGAGCTTATACAAGAGTAATAGGGGAATCCTTCAGTAATTGGCCCACCAATTAATAAATATTCCTTTTTCTAAAAACATTGTAATATTTGAAATAGAAATATTATTTTGTAAAGGCATATGTTAATTTTTCAACATATTGCCTCTAGGTCAGTCTAGTTTGAAAAGCAAGTGTACTCTAAAACTTTCTGAAGAAGGATAACTATCCTTATCTTTTATACATTTGTATATTTAAATTAACTGGTATACTACCTTATCTTTATATAAAATATAGTACTACCATCTTGTAAAGAGATAGATTTTTTGATCAAATTTTGTATACTTTGAGAAGTTAATACAATCAAGGAATTATGAAAGGATTGTCTAAATTGTTTGTCAATATTATATGCTTTTCTCTCAATTTCTATTTTGAAATCTTAAATTTGAATGGTTGCTTTCAATTCTAAGTTGCATATTTAATTACATGGTTGCTAATTTATGCTTATGCTATATTAATTGAATGATCTTGAATTTTGTTTTCTCTACATCAAAATTGGCAAATATTATTTGAGTATGGTAGCAAACTTTTAAAGTAAATTTAGTTCTTACTTGTATTTCTTTATATCTTCCTTTGAAGTTTGCCTGGTATCTAGTGAGATTTGAGCTTATGCTATTTGAATTATATACTAGTTAAATGCATACTCAATTGTAATTGAAACTTTGTCATAATGTTTGAGGTCGAGATCAACAATCATGTATTCTCTTTTTTCCTTGCCCTTCTCTTTTGCTTCTTTTTTAACTAGATCACTTTAGTTTAGATTTCATTGTAAATATTCATTTAGATTAGTCTATAATCTTAAGCTCTCATAATAATTCACTAGTTTTAGAATAGATACTTACACTTCACATATATTTGGTCCATGATGGCCCCCAATCATCAATTAATATAAATTTTGTGGAATAGATTATCATTGCTCTGCCTCTATTTCACCATAGGTAACATAATTTTCCAAAACTTGATACTCATGCTCTAAATTCTTAGAATTATAAAATGAGAAGTGTTTTTTGAACACTAAGACACATGTGATACATTCATGGGCATCAAGAAACGTGTGTTCCTCCTTGACAAGAGGTCCATCTTGATTTCTGGTTCAACATGATATGCCATGATTTGCTTTGGCTTTCATACAAATGATGGATCCTTTTTGTACATTCTAGGATATTCATGTGCTTTGTGGAATATTTTAATCCTTTAATATTTATTATAAAATAATATAACAATGTGTCTTGTACTATTAAAGATGTAATAAACAACATTTTTGTACTTACCATGGTTCAAAAAGGACTTATCTTTTATTACATTAGGTCACCTGATTGATTTTTTTTATGTAGATATTATTGACTTGTTCTAAATTTTCAATCTCTCTCTTGAAATTTCTCATTTTGTTTATTATCTACACATATTAAACCTTTAAATATTTATCATCATATTCCTTTGATTTGAACCTTGTGTTGTTATCTTCTAACTGACTATTAAGATCATTGATAGTCTTCTTCAAATTATCAATGTTAACTTCAACTTCTCCTTCTTCACTATCATAGAATAATTATTCATCATACATGTTATATTCTACCTATTTATCATAAGTCATCTTTTATTTCTTAGTATTTCATTTAGGTTGTCAAGCTTGCTCTAAAAGACATATTCTGATACCAATTGTTGGAAACAAGATGATTGAGATGGGGGGTGAATTAGTCTTCAAAAAAAATCATTCAATTCCACTTAAATATGTATGATCCATCTTAACAAGCATGTACATATTATAAATCATAATAAATAAATAAAAAGAGCATAAAACATATGAACATAACATATATGTGGGAAACCCTCTAGGGGAAAAAACCCACTAATGAAGCAAATGAACTATAGTCTTATAAGACAAACATCAATTTTTAGTTGATCACCCACTAAAATTTGAGAACAAACCCAAATATATCAAGAACCAACTTAATAGAGACTTTATCAAATCACCAATTCAGAAAGGAGCAATAACCCCTAATTTACTACGTACCCACTTGGCTTTAGCAAGCTCCAACTTGCAAGGAGGCACCAACCCCCTAAATGACTCATCACCAACTCATCCACCTTATTATTTGATCACCTTCATGAACCCTTATTTATTTTAAAATATATTATGATCTAATATTTTATCTTTTCACTCTCTTCATCCCTCTCGAACTAATTTTCAACTCTCTTCACTCATCTAGCCCTCTTCATGGTTTGATTAGGTCTTCTAACCTTGATCCTATTTTACATAACCTATGTTAGATAATAATGATATCTCTTATATTATACATGAACTAATAATTGAAAATTATCTATATCATTCACTTATCCTATTATTCTCTTCCAATCTAAGCACACACTCAACATTCCCTCTAGGCTTTCCAAAATAGGCCTAACCACCTTGTTTTTATATAAGTCACTTGATCATATCCTTTTAGGTTGGATACATATTAAAATCACTTAGGTTATACATGAATAGGTATTATAATATTAAAATAAAATTCCTTAATCATGAATCAATCAAGATAATAGGCTGTCCATATATCAATTATCCCTTACTCCTCTTTTAGGCTTGCTGAGACCTGATATGTCTTCTTAACAACACAATACCCCTTGATCTATTTGAAGGATATAAAAACACCTCACATGGTATTAAAAAGTCATACGCCACTATAATATACCTTATCCAACTCAAATTTATATCTACAACACCTTTTATGTCCAATCACCACTTGAACACATACATAAATCATTGCTTATAAAAGACCTGCACATATACAAAAACTCTGCCTTGAACAATTGAGGCATATACTCAATTTTGACAAAAAAACATGGAAAAAAATTATATATTCATAATATTTATGACCTCATGTTCATCACCAACTTCATATAATGCTTCAACTTAGGGTAAATAGGCTCAAACACTCTTCTACAAGATGTTCACTCAAAACTGCCAACTAACTCCAAAACACAATCAAGTAAAAATGAACATCTGACACATGATTGAATATATTAAAGGTATTTAAATTAATGTATAATATATTAAAAAATATTCAAATAAATTCAAAACAATCATATCATGATCTCTAATGATAACTATTAGTCTTATAGGCGAATCTTTTGACATTCTATCTCACAAACTTTACTCAGCCAGATAAGCCAATTTGGCTTCAATGATTTAACCTCTTATAATAAATTATAAACTTATAAAAAGTATTTTTAGGTCACTTAATACCCAAAAAACATCATAATTCATTTAAATTCATCACTCTTACATGAAATCACATCAAAAATCATCTTCTCTCTTTTGTCTAATTTCCTCATTGTCTGCATGACTAGGTTTATTCAACAACTAGCCAAATGTGATCAAAAAATTTCCACATCTGAGATATGAAACCTATCCAAAAATATTCATGAACACTAAATAAAAGTATCACACTTTTATCTTCATTTACTTATCACTTTTGACTTGGTCAACTCTATCTTCTACAACAAATTTATGAAAGACAAACACTTTTTTACATGGTCTTTTCACTCACTTGAGAAACTAATCACACCTAGAGGTACTTGGGAGAGTTTAATTCAACATATAATAACTTTTTTAGCCATATAAAACTATTCTAATATCTTTAAAACATTATCTTCAACATCATGTCATAGTTATGGTTTTATGAGGGTTTAGACCATCTTTTAGTCTTAACGATCATTCATAAAACTTAGCTCCTATTTCTAGAAACCAATGCTTGGAAATTTTATATATAACCTTTACTAATATACCATTAATAGATTAATTTCTCATGTATATGTTTCACATGCTAATGAGCACTGAAAAAACCTTCTGGGATAGACAACTCTTCATTTTGTGCATTTGAGAAACCTTGAAATAGTTTTCAATCATTTTGCTTACAAACCAAGTCCTAAAACTTCATGCACATAATTAAAAAAACTTGAATTACCTCTATCAATTTTCACCTATTCACCCATGTCATGTAAATTGATCATGTTACCTCACCTGGTCACCATCTCTTTTCTTTCTTTTTATGCCTTGACTTGCAAGTCATATTAGACCTAGAATCTGACCTTCTAGCCACTATGTAGTCTTCACCTTAGAAATTTATTATGTTCCAATGTCTCTTGTGTATGCTCAATAAACATCATACACTCATTCTTCTTTGGATATTCAACATAACTTCTTTGTAACTACTTATAAATCTTTAGATCTCTACTATAGTAACTTTGAAGCTGCATACATAGATCTTTAGAGTTGACTTTTTAATCATTTTTAAGGTCCTTAACATTTCATGTACAACCTCAAACAATCTCTCTTATGATTAAATATTGTCAAGTATTCTTCAAAACATTCTCGTTAGAGCATTCTCATCTTCATAGCTCATCTAAAGCATATTTAAAATTGCTTACATAAAACTTCTGAGCACACTACTTATTATTCAGAGCTTACTCATTTCATCTTTCCACTTGTAAATGCCATATCACAAGGTATATAAAAATCATTAAAAGATGTTTTACATTTTTAGTACTGACCTGTAATCACACATGCTACTTCTTAATGATTTCACTCAAGCTATAATAAGAACAATCTTCAAACAACATTCTCTCATCACTACTCTCTTATAGAAACAATCACTCACTATGCTAGGAAATCAAAACTCATCATACATACCTCATGTCTTTCTTGATCAAGCATCTTCACAAGAAATTTTTACATCAAATGACATTATATTGACATCAATGAAAGAACTATGCATATTCATAAGAAATTTTAACATCAATGACAACATTAAATATCAAAGCTCAACACTCAATGAAAATTCTCAATAATCTCTTCCTTAATCAATGACAATGTTAACAAATATTTCCATATAAAGTAAATATATAAGTGAGGTTCATATCTATATATCTAACAATGAAAGTTTATTTAGTAATTAGAAGTTTAGAACATGACATCATGATTAATTATTAGTTTATTTGGTGAAAATAGATGGAATTGATTGGGATGATATTATAGGCTATTGAGTCTATAAAAACAATCTATATCATTTAGGCTAATACAGTTAGCTAAAATAAATAGATTATATCTGGTTCATCGATATAATTTGGTAAAAAGGTGGTGGTGGCTAAGAGAAAATTAATTCTATCATCATGGCTGATGTAGTTGGAAAAGACAAATAATTGTATCAAATTTGGATGATATAGTTTTGAAACACACATAATGATATTGGGTTGGCTGATATAGTTAGACTATACAATATATAATGATTTACAAAAAAAAACTCTAAGTTGAAAAAAGGAAAATTATAAATCTAAAGATAATAAATGAGAAATGGAAATGTGAATACAATAAATCTAGTATTGGAATATGATGCATTTTGAGTTCACTAAAATATATGCACAAGATAATATTAGCCTACAACTATCCTATCTCTAAAGATTTAGACTTGGCTAAGGTCAATGAAATAGAGCATGTGATACCTAGTGTATGGGAAGTGACTAATGGATCTATAGACCTAAAAACATGTGTGATTATATCACAAATATAAAAGTAAATATATCCAAAACATTTGTCCCTATAACACAATGAGATAACTCTAACTGGACCTCTATGTAAGTAATATATATTGTAAATAAGCAATGTGTGTAGTTGTGCAAGTAAAGCAAAGTAAGCTAAATGGGAAGGGTTAGAGTGATAAAAATGGGTAAGGTGTCATGGTTAACAAATGGGGCTCTAGGAAACCTAAAATATAATATGTAAATTCCAATCAATATTATAGTCACACTAAGTATAAGTGTAGATATAATTTAGATAAGGATACTCACACATTCATTCACCAAGAAAAAATTAACATCTATCTACTAAATTAAATAAATTAAAGAGTGTATGGTTATAAATACTTACATTGGAGTGGACCCTTAGAGCCTAAATATCCCACTTGGATAGTGGTATGATGCATACATTGTATTGGTTATGAATACCTCAAATGTTAATTCAAGTTTTTAGGATAAAAGTACTCCTCCTAATGAATCTCTAATACTTCGATAAGACAAGCTTCCTTGAAGACAAGATTCTACCTATAGCTCTCTCAAATGTGATTTAAGGTATAGGTGCTAGTTAAAGTAGAGTATATGTGTGTGATATGATATTATATGAATTAAATATGAATTTTTTATAGAGTGATAAAATACCTAAACCCACCCTAAATATTAAGTCAATGACATTGTCTAGATTCAATGCAATTAAGGGGAGCCAACTAATATTAAAATGTGTCATCGAGGGTGAAATAATACAAATTTAATAAGACAAGATTATAATTTCATCAAACAAGTTGATACAATATGGTAAGGGGAAAGATGTAAAATAAAAGACATTGTCCTAGGTTGATGCCATAGGAAATAAGTAAACTGACATAGTTGAGTTAGATAGGATGGAAAGAGGTAGGTAGGAAGGAAAATATGAGGAATCTAAATTGGAAATAGGAATTATATGATCATGACATAGATATAAACATATCTCACAAAGTACCAAATTCATTCTCACCCCTTTCTTGATGTACCCTTTAAGGCATGCAATTAGGGAGATGCAGCTCAACAAGCTGTTGTAAGAGGAAGATTTAGTAAATGAGAAAGTGAAAAATAATATTTGTATACAATGTGACCATTATAGATAAAATTTGGATTTGTTTTTGTAACTTATGTATGGAATGCATTAGATTAATAATATGGTGTGTAGGGATGGTGACACTCTAAATATGTTCACTCAATGGTTAAGTTTTGTCATGGATAACTAAACTAGATACACTATTACTCATGGGTTGGGAATATTTATATTTATAATCATGAACCCTAGACATTTCATATTCAATATTCATGTAAAATTTTATAGGAGTATACACCCTACCTATTTTATTTTGTGTTAGCATGGACTTAAATATCTAAAATAAGCCTTGGGAAAATAATTGGGGAGGGATGGTAGCCTAGAAACCTAAATTTGGTATTATACACTTGATAAATTCAATTTTTATCAAACCTTAGCATACTAAGCTTATGCATACACATATGATTCTTTCCCACATTCTCTCATAACCAATTAATTACCTATGCACCTAACCTTACTATTTTTTTGTCATACATATATTATATCTCCCTATCATATGCCTAAAGAATTAATTATCCTAAGTAGAATCTCACCTAATCACTAATCATTATTTCTTTTCTCTTGGATTGATCCATCCATAGTTAGGCGGATCTAATTATCAGAGTCATCTACCTTTGTCATACCCATATGCATGTTTTATAATGGATATTTTCATAAATTCAAACTCTTCCATTGGGTCATCCCACATGTGTCACATGTTTATTCTAAGGTAAATTACCAAAATAGTCTCCTATATATACACATCAAATCCTAAGCCTATTCTTATCATAACCTATCTATCACTTACCTATAAAATTAATTACATACTAAGGAATACATTTGAACATCCATGAGGCACTACCCTAAAGCATCCAAATATGAAAATCCCTTGAAGGAGTAATCATTGATCCAAGTCTAAATACTATTTTAAGCTCAAAATCACAAGTTAAGTCTCAAAAACCACACAAGATTACCCTGTATACTAGTATATCATTGACTGAGCACACACATTGTTAGGTGGGATAACTACATTTGGTTTTATTCCTTTTTAGATTATTGGAATGTGTGAAACCCTAAACCAATTAGTGGTGGGAGGTTGGGGTTAGCTCACCATATCATATTTATCCCCTTTTTTTAGGTCACATTGGTATCAATTGTGTAAGGGTTTTGGAGAAAAGAGAAGGAAGATATATCTATTTGTATAGGGCCAAAGGTAAATGACTGAATTCAAGTCACTTATAGATACATACAAACCAATACAAATCACCACATACTAACATGATCATCTTATATGTTTTAAGTACACAATAAAGGAATTCATCTACCATAGGAATCTAAGTAGTACAAAATGTATCATGAAAAACTTCAATACTTTGTTTCATAATTTTGAGCTAATATATATCCCTTATAAATCACCTTGATGACTATGAAAAATTTATAACAAGGAAAAAAATTATAAATAATCTAATTACCTTATCCCTTTAGTTGTTCTTATAAATAATAAAGTGAAATAAATCATAGTTACACTTAGATTTGTATGTGGGCTATCATATCTTATGTAATCTAAATATTCAAATGTTTTAGATTAATTAAATTACTAAATATAAAATTAGTTAAAACATAATAGTGAACCCTTGATTTCCTTGACCATTATAAACCTTTTATTCCTAAGGGTTTCATTATACCTTCTTAGGGTTTCATTTTATGTGTTAGAGTTTAAGATCTAAATTTTTATTTATGATTTCTTCAGACAATGCAAAAATCTATAATTTGATCTATTCCTCTTGATTTTTTCTTGATTATATTAAATGTTATCTAATAATGCTACTTATCTTATCCCTCTAAGGTGAAGTGCTAAGTTAAGTGGTGTCAAAATTGAGTATAATGATATCCATTTAAATGAACCATGTATATCTTTACATTTTAAATGGATAAAATAAATTAAATGCAAATGCCTTCTTTTATTTATGTAAATGTTAATAACAGGCATATTATTAATGATGATATGCCTAAACTTTAAATTTTTTATCAAGATGCCAATGAACATAAGAATGAATAACATGATATAATATAGCCTGATGACCTTAGTGGTGTATTCATGAAATATTTTTATCCCTTACTATCCTTAGGGAATTATTTTGTATGCAACCTTATGATATAGATAAGATATTGAATATTATCCTAGAGGTTAAGAATACACATAATAATAAGGATGTCACATTTGAGTAATAACATGAGCCCTTCATTGATACAAATTTACCTTTTAGAGGTACACACTGTGAAGCATGTGTTTCATACCACTACTATTATTTTTACTATTCTTATGTCTACATGTATTGTTATACATGTGATGCCCACCCAAAGGTGGGGGAAACATAAGGTTTTCCTCATATTTATATTATTATCCTTACACGACATAGTTTTGTATGTCCTATGGTTGTTGCTAATCTAACACCATTCATTATTACACACTATCATATTTATACACCTCAAATCATTCTAAAAATTATCATTGATCTTTAAGTTAAAGTTTCTCAACTAGAATATAATTCAACTAAAGTGGTCCATTCCACTAATTCTCATGTGTTATTACATAACCCATTAGCCTTAGACATTTTTACTTATCCCTTACCAACATGATTGTGTCACCCAATATTACATTATATGATGGTCAAGGTGATCTATAACAAAAACTTAGATCCTTTTATGCATCTTGTTTTGAATATGCTTCTAATGATAAGTTATTGAACAAGTTGTTTCCATATAATCTTAAGGACTACACCTAGTGATGGTTCTATGACCTCCCATTCCAAATGGTTCATGCATTCAATCCTATTTCTGATTAAATATTATCACACTTTTCATTTAATATGAATGAGAATATGTCCTATGATCATATTGAAATACTTAAACATGGACCTAATGAACCCATTAGTGGTTATACAATTTGTTATAAGACAATGCTCTCTAATATGACAAATCTGATGGTTGATAATGAGTTGTAATACATATCCAATAAAAACTTACTTTCCTAACTACATGATTCTATTATGATCAAGTGATTTCAATCTTTTTATGGCTTATGCCATATAGTCAAGCTCATGAAGTTAAGTTCTTTTGAATAGGCTAAAGTATGGGTCAAATCCCCCAACTACTTATGGTGAAAATTTTTAGAGTAAACCAACATTAAAATCCAAGGAAAACAATAATAAGAATTATGAAAAATTCATAGTTAATGCAGTATCACAACCTTCTCATTGAATTTTCCTATTGACTCTTCAAATGATATAGTTTACACAATTAATTTGACCTCCTCATAAGCAACTGCAAAGGTTACTTGATAGCAATATCATCTCTCCCTCCTTAAAAATAGGCTGATATGAATAGGGATCCCTCAAAGGGATTCAATACTAATTCATATTGTGATTATCATAAATTTACAAGACATTTAACTAATATATGCCCCAATTTAAGGCATAAGGTAAAATATTTGGTAGATAACAACATTTTAAAGTTTAATGATACTAATACATTTATAAATGATTCAAGGACAGTGTAATGGGAATGCCAAATTGAAAATATTTTTTGATACCTTTCCAAATCATTTATCATAAGATACCAATAATAATATTGAGGTGTGTAGACATCCCATTCTGGCCATAACTAGTTTTTGATCAAACTTCAAACTAATTCCTACCAAATATTGCAAATTAAGCCTAGGAATCATTGAACATCCCAATTCCATATGTGCATCATTCATCAAATCTCAAAATCATGTTGAGGCATCCCTATTTGGGGTATTCTATCTTATGTAACAATAACCTCTCACATATTCACCCCCAATCACCTTGTGACCTAACAACTAGCAATTTGGCCTATGGAGCCGTTAAGTGGGGCACTTGATCAAATCTTAAAAGAGCTAAAATTCTAATCAAATTGAATTAACTAATTATAAAAGATTAAATAATTATTTAAATTATCCATTTGAAATTAATGAATATCTAAAAATAGAAATTATATAAATCAAAATATCAAGTCTTTTCATCATTGCCTTTATGAGTTGTCAAACTCTTCCAAAATATCTCAAAATATCTAATTTGAGATCCATGCCTAGTAATTGAAAACCATAATTACATGACAAATTTTAACTCAACTGGAGTTAGCCTCAACTCACATAGGGTTAGTTTTAACCCATTCCATGTTTAAACTCAACCTTAACTCACCTTAGGTGAGGGTTAACTTTTGGAAGCTATAAATACAAGGCCATACCTATTGATATCTAATCTATCTTGGTGTAATGTTATAATTCTCAAATATAGGAAAAAAAACCTTCCAAGTAATTTTAACATGCCAAATTCATAAGCTAAGAAACTAAGCCAAGGTGCCAAGGAGAGAAGGAGTAAAGAAATCTTCATTGTCAAAGACTTCTTGATGCACAAACTGAGCAAGCCACTTTAACAATCCATTTAGAGATCCAAATAAGGTAAAAGAGTGATTTATTTTATGTTATAGTTGTGATTTAATTTGTATGTTTGTTACCTATGCTCTCCCTAGTGTTTAGGCTAGAGGTGTTAGAATTTTAGTGTGTTATTTTGATTTTTTTTATTGGATTAACACTATACTAACCTCTTCTCTATTGTATTCCTTGTTCACATGATGACACACCTGATGACACCCACACCCCATAAATTTGTTATCAAGGCATTTTAGGACATCCTCATAATAATTTTCATGTCAAAATCCAAAATTGTTGTTCAAAAAAGTGGAAATTGAAGGCTCATAAATGTTTGTTGAAAATCATAAAGTTGCTTTGTACAATCACATTTTTTATCTCTAGAATCAAGATATTTCACAATATCGCTACTTTACAATTGTGATATCACCTTAACTCTAGTGATATTGCACTAATTGTCATTGTTTTATCACTAATTATAATGATTTTTAACTCACATTTCTATTTTTCAGGGAAAATAGTGATATTGTAATATCGTGACTCTACAATCATAATATTGCCTAAACTTATGTGATATTGACAATATCGTGACTTTGTAATTATGATATTTCAGTAATATTCATGGTATTGTCCCTAACCACCACAATCTATTGTTAACTATTTTATGGCATAGAGATAGTTGTGATATTGTGCCAAGTTCTATGATTTTATCTTTATTTTGAAATATTGAATTCATAGTTGTGATTTTGCATTAATACTTTATTTTTAGGAAAATGGTGATATTGTGATAATAGTAATGGTTTTATAGGAAAAGTGGTGATATTGCTTTGTAGTTTTGTACTCTGTGTAAAATTTTTGAAACCTGAGAGCTAGAACTCAAAAGTTATTTATCCACTTATGTTTTGCTTCGATGCACAAGGACCCCATAACATCTTTTGAAAGACCCAAATCCCAAGAAAATACATTTTAAACACTCTAAGTTGAAACATTCACATTTGAATTTGGTGTTTTTAAAATCTTTTACTTGAGTTATTTTCATTTTATTTAAAATTTTTATCACAACCATGAAGGGGTTCAAAACTTCATGAAAATTTTTATTTTGGTTCTATAAAAATGAATCCACACTTTAGTTAAATAATCATAAGATTTTTCATTTTTATGCTTGTTTGTTTGAGTGTCTATTTATCAAGATGATTGTCACGTGTATAATATCCCCTATCCTCTTTAGGGAACTTGGGTGATCAAAAATGCTCACTCTTTGTATTTGTAAATTTGGTCCAAAAGTATGAAAGGAAAGTCACTAAGGCCCTCCCCAAAATCCATATGATTTGGGTGACCCTAAAACAACCCTAAAGTCCTTCCACTTTCTATTTTTCATGAATTTTGGTTGGTTGGTGGGAGTTCATCACATCCCCACAAGTTCTATAGGGAAGCATTGACTTGAGAATTGATTTCCCATCATTGTTTCAACCCCACTCCATGGTGGGGTATATAAATTGAGGGTGACCCATTGGGATGCTTGTTGGAGTGGTTAAACAAGCTCTATTAGTGGTACTTAGCCTCAGACTGTAGGGGTAACTCAGACATCACACTTTACTTAGCAATTGATGGATGTAGTGGTTTTGAAAAGGACAATAACTATTCACAACAAGATAGTTAACATAGTTATAAATGATGTGATGTGACCTAATGTTTTCCACATATATGGGACCACTTATAAATGAATAAAAATTGATATTTTAGATAAACCTACTTATCGTAAACATACATTTGATGATGAAGGGAGAGTATATTAAATTTCCTTATCACTATATGAACTCTTGAGAGAAGAGGGGGCCTAAAAACCCTACTTTTGATGTGATTTTACTTTTGGGATTAACAACTTAAAATCCTCTCAAGATCAAGTATATAGATGGAATTTTATAGTACAATACCACCTTGTCCATTTTAGGATTTAGGACATTACATTTAGGTGTTTTTGTCATTTTGTCTTCTTTACTTACATGGTCTTGTGTCAAACTATTTTTTTATCATACCATATCAAAAATTAGTCTTATTTTTGCATCGATCCTTTATTTGAAGAGGTTTTATGTCATCCATTTGACATCACACATTTACCTTAGTCATTTTTGACAAACCTTTTTTTATGTGTGTCACTTGTTTGAAAAGGGAATTGTTATGTTACCCATTTCATTCCAAATTTTTTGCCTTAGAGTCTTGAAACAAACCATTTGTTATATATTTATATCACGATAGAATTTATATGTTTCTCTAATTATTTCAAAGACTTGTTGCCTTGTGTCTAAAATTACAAATTCAAAACCACATGTGCCTACTTTGTCTAAGCCTAGTACCATCATGTCAGTCATTATCATCTAGCTTATTATTTATTTGAGGAACCTAGCCTTCTAAATTGAGTTTAAAATTAGTCTTGATAAATTCAAATTCAAACATTGATTGGTTTATGCTTATGCCTTGTGTAACTTTGGCCTATACATTTATCTTTCACTTTTGGATTATGCAACTTAGACCAACTTCATGCTCGATTTAAAGACTATTTTTGTACCTAAACGTGGGGAAGTGGTCTATCTTTCATGTGCCTAAGGTCTGATATCTTTTGCCAAATGATCAAGTTTTTATTTAAAATTGAATGCCTAGTTTGTGTCAAAGTGTTTCAAATTTATTAGCCTAATATCTTTCCTTGTTAGACTTAGTTTGTTTAAAAGTCTATCTTTTGTGCCTTTTTCCCAAAAGACCTAGCAATTTCACTTTGTAAGTCTAACTCTTGTGACATGTTTCCAAGAATCCTAGAAATTACCTCTTTGTTTTAGACGTAGTTATTTTGAGCCAAGATTTGTGCCTTGTTTCCAAAGACCTAGAAACATTTTTTCATTTTTAGACCTAGTTTAACATTACTTGAAACACTTTTTACCTAAGTTTGGCATTCATTTTTTCCATCCGCTTGACCCTTTGTATAGAACATTTGATTTTTGACATTTTAACATTAGACCATTTTAGACCAAGTTTTAGCATTGACCTTGTTAAATAAATAGCTCCATCCCTAGACCAAGTTAGACCAAGTTTAAACCATTTGTCTTTTAGACCTTATTTTTTAGAGTTTGTAGAAATCTAGGCCTATCTTCATGAAACATTTGTCATTGTGCTATAGTAGTTTTTTAATTTTTATTTTAATTTAAAATTAATTACTAAAACTCAAATGAAATAAAGGTTTATGGAGAATACCTATAGATTAGGAGATGTTGTGCACCACTTTGAAATCCAACAACTATGAGATCTTATTTTTGGTTGGGAAGAATAACCTGCACACATGTAAACACTTAGAAAAAATTAGATTAATAGATAATTGGATGAGCTTCTTAGTCAGAAACCAGTCCTAGGAAGTTGTGAGATTCCTAAAATGGATGTTATCTCATTTGTTTACACAATCAAGTGGATAAACAACATATGAAATTATAATAGATAAAATATATGATAACAACGATAATTAATATTCAATCCTCATTTAGGCTATCAATATAAACATGATATTCATTTCAATAAGTTGTTTCAACATTTACATCATATTGTATGACATCTAATTAGTCAACAATGGCTTTGAATGAGGGAGAATAAATAATAAATTAGAGAGGTAGCTTGAAATCTATGTCAATCTGATCAATAAACAAAGGTTGGGATACTATGGGAAGATCTGTGATATTAATTATGTCATGTATTATTCTTGTTAGAGTAATCTACATACAAAGTCCATATTCAAAATAACAAAAAATCAGTAAGGATTACAAACAAGGTTATGAGATTAAGGTCTCAGGTTCTAAAAATTAAACACAGTGGATCAATGTTGATCCTGATAAGATTGGTGCCAATCTATAAAATTGATGTTGATTCAGAATGAATTGATGTCATTTCTCTTTATAACTAAGATTAATTAAAATGGAGAATAAATTGGATAGATTTTAAGATAGAGGTTGAAATATGAATATTGATGGCTATGGATAATATTTTAAAGATTGAATAAGTAGATAAAATAAAAAAACTTGGTAGAAAATGAAAGAAATAAATATGATTACTTACCTCAATCTATTTTCAAATAGAATGAAATTCTCCTCCAAAAATGCATGTAGTCTCTCAGGCTTGTGATAGAGGATGTGGAATTAATGCAGCAAAATTCTGGTAGAGTGTCATTAAGTACATTCTTAATTCTCTAAGAAATTTAGCAGTAATTAGAGGTTCAAAGTTTTTGAGTCTAGAAGCCAAAGGTTGGTTGGGTATTTATGGATCGACATTGAATTCACCCAAATTGGTAGGTTTGTTCCAACCATGGGGTAAAATTGGCTTTGATGAGGGTGAGGTTATTGGTAATAAAATCATATAGGGTAAAGTGGTTAAGAGGTAGATTCCCTAGGTTATTATTGTATTTAGGAGGTTAGGGAGGGTATAAAGGTAATAATAAAGGTAAGTTACTGAGTTATCAATGGTAAATATACTAAACCTTAGGACAAGGATTATTTAGGAGGTTAAATAAAAATACTGGCCTAAAACACCTAATTAATCATATATAGGGTATGAAATTATAGTGTCTACATTTTCCCCTTTGTATGGAGTGGTATGGAATATGTGCCATGAGACAAAAACCATGAAAGGTCCAATGCCCCAAGTTTATGTGAGGAGGTATCCCCCCTCAAATCAGGAGCCAATGCAGTATAAGGAGTGGGTGATGGGTTTGAAAATTGGAATATTGGATGGGATGGGTATATAACAAATGAGATCTAATAAACATGGGTGCTTAACATGAAGCATATGTTTTGCACTAATATGATATAAGATAGTACATGCAGAGATGACCAAAGGCAAATCCTATAATAAAATGCCATGGTTATAAATAGGTGGGATGAAATGAAGGTGAAATAAGAGGACAAGTGATAGGGTTTGATTGATCAAAGCATCTGGGGTTCTATACGATGTGCATGCTACTATAGATAGTTATTCTTAAGAGAAACTACACTCTTAAGACCCACTAAAGAGAGATACCCAAAAGAGTACATGCCTTACACATGTTATAATACTAATAGGGGGTCAAAATCCACAAACCTAAATTGGTATAAGACAAATAATAAGGTAGATATGGTAAGGTACTAGGATAAAGCTAAGGAATAGGACTGGATGTATGCAAATTATAAGTAGTAAAAAAAAGGGCAAATTTGTGCTAGTCTAAAATGAATTAGCATCGATCCTCCAAATTGGTGTCAATCCAAATTTGGGTATATAAGCAAGTATGATGTGGAAAAGGGCTCATTTTCTATTTGAGAAAACAAAATGACACTTGAGATCTCAAACGATGAGTGTTATATGAAATGAGATGGAGGCTAGCAGTAGTGGATGGAGACAATGACGATGCTTACAAGATGAGATAGGGTAATTATTTTATTATTTTTTGAATTTTTTAAGTTTTTTGGCTTTTTGGAGTTAATATAGGTTATAAGATTAGGTCAAGATGATGGGAGAGAATCGGTGTTGATTCCCCATGAATCATTAATGATTCACTGGGAATCATTGGTGTTTCATGAAATGACACTGATCCTTATGGAATGACATCAATCCATAAGGGATCAAAATTGATTCACACAAAAAATGTGAAGGTCTTATGTTAGAGTCTAGCATTAGGACATGTTAGAGGTTTTTAGGAGAATTTAGGCTAATAGGGGATGCTGGTGATAGGTATAGATTCTACTACAGATGTGGGATCAAGTGCCACCATTATTGGAGTGACTATGAGTGCAAATCAATGATGATGATTGGGCCTACTTAGAGGCTATATTCCTAGGAAGAGTGTGTCACTACAAATGGATCCATCAAGAAACAAGCTTGTTGGTTGTCTTGTTGGAGCATTAGGATGTCACCACTGGGATGTTCTAACTTCCTACTAGGGAGATGACCATCAATAAGGATAAAATATACTAGATTTTTTGAATTCCTATGTAGTGAGTAACCCATAGTACCTATAGATGAGCATGGATGAGGATCAGAATTGACACACCTATATGGTGAGGATGCAAAAGATATTAGATTTATTGCTAGTGGATTTGATTATGAGCCTTTATATGCAGTTGATATAATGGGGAGAGGTGAACTTACTATGATTTTTTTGGTTATATCCTGTTATACACTCCTAGACTTAGGGGGAGGTAGATTTTCATAGAGTTTGAAAGGGGTGGTTGTAAACATGCTAGAGCATTAGATAGTTTTTGCTTAGGCATCCACTTTACTAGCATAGATTTATGGGGAGCTCTGAGGTTGGAAGACCTAAAGGTGATATGACTTGGATGTGATTTTTATATTATAATGTTGGGCCTATGATCACATTAGGGTAGTGTGACCCATTGGTAACCCATGGATACAGTGATATGATACTAAGTACAACATGGCCTTCCTATGATGGAAGGCCGATCTAGGATGAGGTTTTGCAAATGGCATTACCTAAGACCTCAATTACTATCAAGGGGTCCTAGAGAGGTTGAGATATGTAGACATCATTTAGAAACCTTATCTTAGATTTATTATGTGGCCTAGGGTGGAGGCAGAGCTGACAAGAATATGGAAGGAGAGGTGGGTAACAAGGAAGAGGATGGAGTACTTAAAGTATCTCCATTTTGGGTGAGTGTGATGGTAGTTTGGGCTAGTAGAAGACATTCCATGGGCCCCACATATATACAAGTGAGATGAGATCGAGAAAGATCTTCTAAGACCAATCACTAGAGATGTTTCTACAAAGGAAGAGCTAGATCCAATAGGAGATGATGTAGAAGATTCAGGATGCATTCTAACATTTACAACATGGTGGGTAGGATAGTGGGCATTGAGGTAGGATAGACTAGTGCATCTATGCCAGGAGGGAAGGGATGAGGAGATGCAGGAGGCTGGGGAGGATGGAGGGGAGGATGAGATGGGAGATGAGGAGGATGGGGGAGAAGATGGGGAGAGGATGAGATAGAGGAATATGAGATAAGTGTGGTAGAGTTTATCATAGAGAGGGATACATTAAGGGATTAGTGTATCACCTCAAAGGGATAGCTAGCTACAACATAGGGGGATCTTACCATAGTGTAGATCAAGTGGGACACACTTTAGACCTAATCAGATACACTATAGTTGGGGTTAACTCATTTTAGTTGAGTCATGATATGGTAGTGGAGGTTTGGGATTGTTACCTAGTAGAGAGGGATGGAGATCCATTAGTATAGATAGTTAGAGGGGTGGCTAGGCTGAGCATAAGAGAGGTAGAGATCATGAGCATTGAGAGATACAAGGAGATGGATGTGAAGATGCACTATTATAAGTAGATTATACTAGATCTACATCTAGATATTTTATGTTATGTTTCCCATATAGATGCATAGGGTAGGTCTTCTAGGTGCATGCATATAGGGTCAGTGATCATGGGGAGTCTATCTCAGAGGAGAGACAAGGATATGGACAAAGGAAGAGATGGGAAAGGAGACCTAGATATCATCCACTTGAGAAGGTTATAGTTTATGTAGTATCCCATGTATTGATGTATTTATATTCTTTTGTACTAGCTATAGAGCCACATACGTGTATACATATAATTTAATGCACACCAATTGTGTGTGTGTGTGTGTGTGTGTGTGTGTGTGTGTGTGTGTGTGTGTGTGTGTGTGTGTGTGTGTGTGTGTGTGTGTGTGTATCATGATTATGGATTATGATGTTATTATGGATTATATTTATGTGTTATGGATGTTTATGGATTATACTTACAGTTAGATTATGGGTTTTAGCTTATTAGATGATGTGATTTATTATGATTGCTACATATGATGGATTTATATTTAAAATGTTTATGGATTATGGGCATTATAGATTGTTTATGGATTATGGATTATGTTTTTTTATGTGATTTGATTAGATTAGTTGATTATGGATTTTAAATGTTATAAAATACTTATGGATAATGATTATTATCTATCGTGGATATGATTTTGATGTATGGATTAATGTTTAAAATGTTCATGATTAAATTAATATGGATGTGACCTTGATTATGTGATTATGGAATTTAATGAGTTGATTAGAGTATGGCTTATGGGCCTTTATGTAAAAGTGTTGATGGATTATGGATGTATATTTGATTATTTGATTATGTATTATAGATTTTATGTGATGTGATTATGGATTTTAAAACTTTTAAAATGTCTTAAATTATGATTTTGTCTTAGATTATGTATTTTGTAAAATGTTTATGGATTATGAGCATTATGGATGAAAACTATAAATTATTAATTTCATGTTTATAGATTTTGAATTATGAGATTAAGATACCTGTTAGTATATGTGGAAAATCCATAATTAATTATCAAAAATTTAATTTAAAAAGGGTTTTATTGCTCGTTATTGGCTCCTACCATGACCCCAATAAAAAATATTTAAAATGAATGCATGTGTGTCCTTAATTAAATGTTAATAACTATCCTAACCACCTTAGGTCAACTAAGTTTAGGATCCCATTGATTTTGAGATGGGCAATGCTAAGGATTTTATTTTGAGTATTTGATAGAAAAATGGGTTCTAAGAAGAAAGTGTTCTCATCTTATATACCCAAAACTAAGGTCAAACCTAGAATTCTTTCATTCCAATCCCTATAGACTAATTAATGCGGGAAGTCCTACTAAATTAAAGAAATTTGATCAATACAAGAAGATTTCTTGGGATGTTTTTATGCATGATATCCATCCTTCAAGGGAGTGGTCTATATTTTTAAATATGCTTTTAAAAGTAGTTATCCTTCAAGGGAGCAGTTTATGCTTTTCATATTTTGTATATTTTTATAGATTTTATAGATTTCATAGTTGTCATTCGAGGGAACAGTCTATTTATTTTGATTTGTCTTACAAATAGTTTTGCTTTGATTTTAATCTCAATATTTTTTTTTTTTATGGATTGGCCTCAGGTATCCTAAGATGATTTCCCAAAGCTTTGTTACACAAGATAAAACACTTATTCACAAAATGAATTAGTGACAGGGAAAGATTTTAGAGGATAATGATTTAGGGCTCTTGCCCATTATAGGATAAGACTATCCATTTAGAGCATGTTGTGAATAGAGCCAGGGTATTCATATTTAAGGTTAAAAATGGGCAATGTTGTCAGATAACCACAAGTCTCTATATATCAGTATTTGGTATAAGAATAATAGGGATATGAAACCAAAAAACTAAACTAGGTAAACCAAGATGATTAATATTTATTAACAATAGAAAGGACACATATGCAATACATTAAGAGGTTCTCATTTTGATTTTACATCAATAAAGGCCAAGTGATATGCCCCAAATCTATACTTATGGTGATAATATATGGTCTGAGCCAATTTGGAGCAAATTTTCCCCTTTTTATTTTTTCCATATTAGTGACATGTTGATTTTCATTTAAGACAAGGTCATCAATATTAAATTCACATTATTTTAGATGCTTATTATGGCATGCTCTATTAGTTCCTGATATACATGGGATGGTCAAGGGAAGTCGATCGATTTTCATCCAAGAGTTCAAGATGGGATAATCATTCCTAATGAAATTCATCCTCAAAAATGATATCTTTAAGTGATATGCAAAGGGAAGGAATCTGAACCTCTAGAGGAAGTACAAATCTAAAATGATAGAGTAGGGAGAAATGAGTATCACCTGTAGAGGTTTGAATACTAGTTTAATAAGTCCATAAGGTAAAAGGAATATGAAGATGTTAGTTTTTTCCTACTTCATTAATGACTTTAGTTAGGATTTTGATAATAGTTTTATTATATGCCTCAGCCTATCTATTAGCTTGAGGATATTAAGTTGAGGAGAAGATGAGATTAATGTTAAAAGAATCACAGAGATTTTGAATCTTTTTTTTCTTAAAAGATTTTCCATAGTTGTGATAATCTTATGAGGGATGCCAAAGTGACAAATAATATGTTGAGTAATTAATTCAACAATTTTATCTACTTTATTCAAGATAAGGGGGATAGCCTCTACCTACTTAGTAAAATACTCAGGGGTGGTAATGATAAATCCATGATACTGGGAAGATTTAGGGTTAATCTGACCTATAAGATCAATTCCCCACTAGGAAAAAGGCCAAAAGTCATATGATACTTACAATGTTTGGCTAGGGACATGGGATAAGTTGGCATGCTACTGACATTTGATGCATTTCTTAATGTATTCATAACAATCATGATTTAAGGTAGGCTAATAATATCCCAATCGTAATATTCTCTTAGCAATGGTGTGGCCAATAAAATGTCCACCACATAACCATCATGAGCTTATTTGATAGCAAGGGTAGCTTCATGACCTTAGAGGAAAATAAGAAAGATATCATCAAAAATACAGTTAAAAAAAACACCCCCTAATATGACAAAATATGTGACACGATGCTAGAAAACTCACTTTCCATTTTTAGATAGATACAAAAGAATAATCCCCTTGGATAGATAATCAAATATTTGTGTGTACCAAAGATATAATGGATTTTCCTCCACACTATGGATGGAAGGAAGGTTGATTAATCCTATGGATGAGGACAAATAACTTAGATTCCTGAGATTATTATGGGATAAAGGAGGCCAAGGAAGCCATAGTATCTACAAACTTGTTAGTTGATCAAGGAGTGGCTTGGATAGCATAATGCTTTAAAGTGTCTAGTAATTGATCAACCAAGGTCTTATACTTCTAAAGGGTATCATTCTTACATTGATATATCCTCTTAATTTAATTGACCATAAGCTAGGAATCACCATAGATATTAAGTGTTTTAATACCCAAGGCTAAGGCAATTTGGAAACCTATGATCAAAGCCTCATATTCTACCATATTATTAGTGAAGTCAAAATCAATCTTAAAGGACAGAGGTATAGGTGTCCCCTCAGGATGGATTAGGATAATTCTAGCTCGCCCACCATGCTTGTATTTAGATCCATCAAAGAAAAGAGTCATTTGATATTGTAGATCTATTTGAGATGTGGAAGCTATAGATTCATCTAGGAATTCATAGTTAATTAGTTGATTATCATAAAGAGGAGCCTCAACAAGTTGATCAGTAATGATTTGACCTTTAACTTACTTTTATGGATAAAATCTAGATCAAATTCTACCAAAAGCATGATCCATTTGGCCATTCACTAATTCTTATAAGGCTTATAATGTATAAACTTTAGGGGATCAATGTTCATGACCACATAGGTTTTATGATTGAGTAGATAATGGAGAAGCTTAGAAGAAACAAATACCAGAGCTAGGCATAACTTCTTTGTATGAGAATCATGTGTCTCATATTCAATAAGCATGCAACTGATATAGTAAACCACCTACTCTTTGTGTTATTCATCATGATGGGAAAGCATGGCTCCAAGGGCATGGTCCATAGTTAAAATATACAAGAAGAATGGTTATCCTTCCTTTGGAGGAGTGAGAACTAATGGTGAAAGAAGGTAGCTCTTAAGATCTTTGAAATCCTCCTGACAACCAAAGTCCCATTTGAAATGGATATCTTTTTGTAAGAGGTGATGGAATGGTTGACATTGATCAAATAGCTGGGAGATAAAATGATGAATAGATTGAAATTTACCTTGCAAACTATGCATCTGCTTAAGATTGGATGGGGGTGGAATTTATAAAATGGCTTTGATTTTGGTAGGGTCAACTTCCATCCCTTGAATCAAGATAATAAATCCTAAAATCTTACCTGTCAATACTCTAAAAATGCATTTCTTAGAATTTAGATGGACACAAAATTAGATTAAGCAAGCAAAGATAACCTTTAGGACAAAAAGGTGGTATTTTAATAATTTTGATTTACCAAGGAGATCATCCACATAATCCTCAATAATTTTATGGATAATATCATGGAAGATGTAATTCATAGCTCTTTGATAGGTGTCTCCTACATTATTTAGGTTGAAAGGCATAACTCAATAGTATAAGGTCCCCTAAGGAGTAATAAATGAATTCTTATGTTGGTTTTTTGGTGTGATAAGGATCTAATTATATCTAGAGAAACCATCCATATGTGACAAAATTTCATTCCCCATGGTTAAATCCACTAATTGGTCAATATTAGGCAGAGGGAAATCATCCTTTGAACAAGTGAGATTAAGGTCTCAAAAGTGAGTATAAAGGTGTAGTCCCACTATAGGCTTGGTGATAGGGATGATATTATATACCCATTGAGGTTAATCGATAGGCTAGATAAAGTTAACAAATAAGAGATGCTACAACTCCTATTTGACTAAGAGCGTAATATAAGGATGCACTTTTTTGAGATTTTTATTTATGGGTTTAACTTTAGGGAATGTGATAATTTTATGGATGATAATAATAATAGGATCGACACCAGGTACATTGTTATAGGACCAAGATAATGCTTTACTATGATCTATCAAAAATGTAGTAAAACCTTGGTACTCCTAGGGATCTAAAGATTTACTGACCTTAACTATTCATAGAGTATGATGAGATCCTATGTTAACATCAATGGTGGCCTCATTTAATATAATAGAGGTTTCATATGGAAGGGATTTACATAAATGGGAGTTCTCTACACCTAAATGAGTTAAGATTAGCTCATCATCCTAGCATTGAAGAATAGGGATGGTGGGAAAATCCTACCTTATCATGTCTAAGTAGGATAGAAAAATGGCTCTAACCTTTGCATAATGATGATAGATGAGAGTTTATAAATGAAAGGGATTTACATAGATGGGAGTTATCTTCATCTAAATGAATTAATATAGACTCATCATCCTTGCATTAAAGAATAGGGATGGTGGGAAAATCATGCCTTATCATGTATGGGTAGGATAGAAGAATAAATCTAACCTCCCCATCATGATGATAGATGAGAGGTTATTAGTAATATAATTGACTAAAAAAATGTTTTATGGAATGGATACGACATCATATGTTGAAGAAGGGGTATTGGATGGTGAGGATGGCATGTCCTCTTCAAGGATGGGAAAGAGAGTAACCTTTAGGGTAGTTTTGGGATTTTTTATAAAATCAAGGCCATTATTTTCATGGGGTTTCCTGAAATCTCCCAATACAACCTTATGTGGGCCTTTTTCATAATGTCCTCTGCTGAAACCCTTCCAAGCAAACCATTATAGGTATATCTTTGCAAAGTGGGGTTTATCAAGGAATGAAAAGTTTGATGTAAATGGTTTAGCATGGGTTTGGTTAGAAAGGCTAATTGATTCACCCATAGATCAAATGGGTATGGAGGAAAGGTGGGACAAAGGTAACAATTTATCCTAAATTTAAAAAATACACATGTTATTTATCTAGACATCTATATTCTTTGGGAGTGGGGAGAGTATTGAGTGTCAATAACTAATACTCTCTAATTGATAGTTGTTAAAATGTGGAATCAATGGACTCTTTACTAATCCTTGATGCAGGGATTATCATACTAGTTTATGTTTCATTGGATGATGATGGGGTAGTGATTTACCATGGAATTATGACATTTTTTGGTCAAAAGGTGAGGTTACAAGTCTTGAATGGATGGGGATTGGTCAGGGCATTGTGGATTTTACCTTTGTGCTCAAATTTAATACATCGATGCAAGGTGGAGGGGACATAATGCATAACATGTATCTAGGGAAATCCTAATAGGATGTTGTATTGAAACTCCCCTTCAATTATGTAAAATAGTTTAGGTAGAACAAGTGAACCTACTTGAATGTGAAGGACTACCATTCCTAATGCAGGGGAGAGGTATCATTGAAAAATCATAAAATGGTGAGAGATTGGGCTACAATCATTTTTGATAGCTTTAATTTTTTAATTTGAGTGTACCTCCTTGAATGAGAGGAAATAATATTTATATTGGCACCATTATCAATTATTACTCATTTAATTTGAGTTTTATCAATCTAGGCAATGATAAATAGTGCAAGATCCTGGTCATCAAGCTATAAGGGTGGCATTTCTAAATCATGAAATGTTATGGATAATGGCTTTTGAAGTGATTCGATGAAAAACAATAGAGGTTAGGGTTAATCAAATTGTATCTCAATGGCCTGTAGGCTTCTATCCTAGCCTTGTAGTGTTGTGGAGAATTTTGGACATGTTCATATAAGGACATCTTGATTGAAAGTTAATGAACCTACTTTAGAACAAATATCTATATAAGTTCTAAAACATTATTGTTTGGTACTTTTCTAAAAATATAAATTTTAGGTTTAGGATTGGGTGTTTTTAGACTATTTATGGTAGGAATTGGTGCTTTGGTGATAGTCACTTTGGATTTTTTGTGATTATGGGTCTTATGACCTTGGGCTTGAGATTGTGTAGCTATGTGAACTGCATCTATCTAAAACAAAGGGGGATTTATTGCATTTTTAGACTTGTCCACATCTAGAGGGTTTAGGAGAGGTTAGTACTAAGCTCTATCAAAGGTTTTATCTTCCTTTATTACTCATCTTGATACTATGGGCAGTATGCTACATTTTGAGGTGGTTGTAACCCTATTAGTTTGACTATGGGGATGGTCATGATATATCTATTTTATTAAGATATAATCTTCTTATAATAAGTTTTAGACTATAACCTTTAATGCATTACAAATTTCTATGTCATGACTGACTATTTGATGATACACACAATTCTTATTTTCTCTATACCTGTTTCTCTAGATTTTCACTAATTGCATTCAAATGAGAAAGAAACTAAAGTTAAGGGATGTGGGTTTGATGTTACTTGGATTTAGTGCGCACCGTATCCAAGCTTTGTGGGAGCTCCTCTTTGGCTGTGGAGGAAACAACTGTAGTAAAAATAAAACTTAAATAAGGAAAATGTTAGAAGAGGATATGGTGGACTGCCAAGTTACGCGTTCAGTCCTAGAAGCATGAAGCTTCATGAGGGATGACAGTCCACTGTTTAAAGATAAAAGTGTTGTATAAAAAGAAATGATAAAAGACTAAAGGAATGGAAAATTAAATGGTGTGTACTTGTTCCCAATAGTCTGTGTGTCTCAGAATGTTATAGAAAGCTGGCTAAAGGTTTTGTCTGGTCTATGGGTTGTTTGGATAGGTTTTTTGGTTTGTTAGTTTAGAACACAGTCACCAACGTCGATTGTATCTACCGAGGTCAGTCGGGTAAATGGTACTGATGTCAGTTATGTTGTCGATGTCGGTCAAGGTGTTGGCCTTGGATGACTTTTAGAATATTTTTGTGATGGACAGAAGAGTTTCTAGAAGTTCAGAGGTTGGTGTAGGGTTACGAGAAGGTGAATGAGGTTTGAGGAAGGGTAAAGGTAAAGGATAGGTGTGAAAAGAGGGTGAGAATAAGGGGAAGGCCTTTCAGCCCCTCCATAGAAGAAGTCAAGCCTCTCAATAGTATTTATAAATATTAATGAAAACTAATTAACAATATATTCTAAAACTTTGAAATGAAGACCAGAGTACTTAGCTTTATAGGGTGAAGACCCAGAGGTGTCATAATGGTGATTCCTGTTGTGGCTGATATGACCGGTGTTGTGAACCAATGAAGCAAACATGGATTGCTTCAATTTAGTAGCTCAAGGTCCTTATACAATCTTTCAATCCAGTCTCTGGAATGATTTGTGCATAGCCTCGATAGCCACGAGAATGATAGTCAATTCTTGTGCTTGAAATCTCACAGTGTGCGTGTGAATGTGTGAGAAGGTGGGGGAAGCTCAATGTTAGAGCTTGGTTTATGTAATTGGCGTCGGTGATCCCATTGATGTCGACTGAGGGTTGACCAAAGTTGATAGAGAGAGAATAGGTAAAAGGGCTATTTTTAGCTCTTTGCCCATTTCTCCACTCGCCAAGTGCCTTTTCCATTGAAGAACAGTCAAAACAAGGGCTTATGAGGCACGAGAGTTGGTTAGGGAGTTAAGATGGGGTGAGAATAAGTCATGGGTAGTTAGGGTTTGGAGGACCTAGTCTTAGGCTGACTCATAGGCTAAGAAATGGTCTTAGGGTGAGGTGTCCAAGGTGAGGTAATTAATTTAAAATAAGTAGTTTTTTAAATTAATAAGGTGTGCAAGTGTGGGTTAGGTGTGTTAACGTTTAGAAGGGGACCAAAGGGGGGTTGACATGATATTTGTGTCTACAATACCATTTTGGTTCTAAATATGAGGATTGACAAGCTTATGGGTGGTAGAGTGATAAAGGATGCCTGAAGAAGATGATTAAGGATCTTAGAATAAGACCCCTTCAATGGATCTTGAATAGGCTTTTCAATATTTTGAGGCATAGCAGGGAAGAGGTATGGGACTTTGAACCTTGAAATTTTAAACTATTTGTTTGAATGTTGCCTACAATAGGTAATTTGTGCTTAGGATAAGCCCTCACACCTAAAACATGTAGATAATAGAGATTTAAATGGTTATGTATTGACATTATCATGATGGGAAGATCCCATAGTGATGGTACATGTGATTTAGTAGAAGATTCTATGATAGTGGCTTTTAGTCTTGTTGAAGTATGGGTCCTAATATAAATTCTCTTATTTGAATTGGTGGCAATGGTACTTTCCCTTTTTGAATCTGATCAGGGGTAGTGGGTATGTCCTATTCAGGGTTTTCAAACCTAATGGGAGGATTCTTTAGAGATTTTCCTCTTTGGCCCCTGAGGTTTTTGTTTTTGACATCTATAGCTTTTACCTTGATTTCTCTAAGATCTATTTCCTCTCAAGCAATGGGGGGAACTAGTCTTGAGGTAGTATGAGGTAACATAATATTTTCCTCAAGAGGTAATAGCTAAATGGAATGGGTATGCTAGATGTAGGTATTGAAATGATGTGAGGAATGATATATGTATTTTGTGGAATGTTTAAGCAAGCCTTTTTTGTGATAGTCCTTTCATTTTTTATTTCTATTTGATTCCATTGACTACTTTTAGATATGGTTTCCTTAAGTGGATCCTAAATAATGAGATTTAGAAATATTGAAGAAGTTTTTGGGATATCTTCATTAGTTTGGATGGTTCGAAGGTATCTCCTATAAGGAGATTAGGGATAAAATTAATATCAACTTCTTTAAGTAGAATATGGTCATGGATTGTGTTAATTCCATGATTTTCATGTTCTGAGGTGGATCCTAAATTATCATGTACAAAATTAGAAATGGAGGCATGATTAGGGAATAGTTGTCTAAATATATCTATAGATTGGTTAGGGGGCATGTTAGGGTTATCTAGTTATAATTACTCCTAATAGATAAGGTTCTATACTATACCCATGAAATAATGACATATATTAACATTGTAACCTATTACATGATGAAATTTATAGAAATCATTTTCCCTAAACCAGCTAGGTTTAGGGAAAGAATCATCAAGAGATCTTACCAGTGGAAGCTCGATGAGAGATGCCTTTTAAGAGCTTATCTAAGATGGATGCATAAGATTCTCCTAAAGGTGTATATTATCATAGAGGAAAAAATTAAAATGGATTTTGAGGTTATGGCTAAGAGGTGGAGGACTTATATTGGTTTTTAGTTTGTAGTCATGTTGATTTTACAACTATGGTATTAGTATCTCCTTTGGTTTTACTATTGTTGTTGTTAGTCCCTTTAGAGGAATCAGATTTAAAGTTTTTATTTTAAAATTTAACTTTTCCTTATTCTAAGGCCCTAATTTGTAGTTTGTAGACCATAATAAGGCCTCATCAAATGTTTTATAAGATTATACTTGTAACATTAATGAGATATGTTTAGTGTACACACCTAAAACTAGCCATCGATAACCTCCCATTAGGATTTTGGCTAGTTTCCACCTAAAATGCACAATTTGGCCTAAAAACACTAAAACACACTAAATGATGTGAAAATGACATATTAAAGTGCCAATTTTGGCTAGGGCATCCCTAAATGGGGAAATATAATTTATGGGCCAGCGAACTTTGATTGATTCATTTCAAGTCAAAATGGCAAATTTGCACCTAGGTGCTCTAGATTGCTCTTCCCTATCAAACCTCTTACACAAGACACGCGCCTTTGTTATTTATTATTGACAACATCCTAAATGGGAATATGATTCTGATGCATCTGATGTGGACTTCTAATTTCAATCTAGTCAAATTTAGGACCGATAATAAGGCATTATGATCAATTTGAGTAATTTGTGCACAAAGTGCTTAATCATACTTAAGAGCTAATTAACCCAAATCAAGGCATAATAAAAAATTCCATGGAAACTTGTTGAAAACTTATTTTTAGAAAAGAATAAGGAATATCTACATCATCAAGTGACCTCATTTTCTTGGGAAGACATCCCTAGGCCATAAATGCCACAAATATTAGGATTCATGCCTCCCATGCCTCATCAATGCCTTCCATCATGCCCTCCATACCTATTAATTTCCCCTTCTTCCAATTCCATGATGAGGATAATTAAAAACTTATTTCCAAAAATTGAATTAATCCTCAACCACACATCTCAATCTTGAGATGGATGGTTGAGGTTGATTTTGATCAAATCCAAAAATCTATAAATAGGAGGCCTCACAACATCATTTATAAGTTATTTTGGTGCAAAGTTATAATGCACAAATATCTTCAAGGATTCATTGCAACTAGTGTCACCATACCAAATTGATTCCAAGCCAAGCCAAGCCACAAGCCAAAGGTGTCAAAGAGAGATGGAGGTAGCCAAGATTCCACTACTAAGGACTTCATGAGCACAAGTTGAGTAAACCACCACTATAAAGGCATTTAGAGCATCCAAGGAAGATGAAGGAATTCTTGTGTTTGATTCCTTGCTTTTTAGTTGTGTTTATCATTTACTTTTGTTAACTAAGCTTTCCCTAGTGTCTATGCCTAGAGATGTTATGCTATTAGTGTGTTTATTTCATTTTATTTTCATTTTGGAACTAACACCATACTAACCATCCTCTCTTGAGTCAAGTTCCTAGATCACACAATGGCATGCCCAGTGGGATTAGACACATCCTTCACATAAAGGAGATCCTTTTGTAACTTTAAAATATTTATTTGAGCTTTCAAAACTCTTGTAAATTGATTTTATAACTTTATTTTGCCATTTTTGGTTGCCACAATTTTTACATAGTAACCAACATTGGCAAAAATATAGACATTAGTTACCTAACTTAACTGATGTTAATCAATAGAATTGGCATTGGTTATATCTTAATTAGCCATAACCGACATCGATCACTATGTTTTTCCAAAAAAATAGACCTAAGACCTCTTTTTTCAAAGTTTAATGTTTCAAAATCAAAAGAACTTCAAATCTAAAGCACATGCTAGCAATTTTACTACAAGACCAAGTGGGATATTTGCTCAAAACATGTTTAAATAACTTTTTCATGCTTAAAATTTGATTAAGAACTTTTTTTTGGTGTTTAACAAAGAACTTAGGTGTTTTTGGTGAATGTTTTTCAAAGTTTGCAACTAAGACATTTTATTTGGGTTTAAAATTGAACACACTTGTCAATTCTTGCTTACAATAGTTGTTTAGTTGGATTTTGTTTGGCAAAAAGAGGATTGTTGCATGTATGTTATTCCATTTGTCTCCTATAGGGTACCCTTAGAATCAAAATCACCATTCCTATTTCAAATAGCCTATTCCAAGGATGAAAAAGAATGTCATCTAAATCACTCCCCAAAAATTCATCAAAGTTTGGGTGACCTTGAAAATGACCCTAAAGTCTTTCTACTTTCATGCTTTATTTTTTTATGCATCTTGGCTTGCAAGGGGGACTTCATCACATCCCACAAGTTATTTAAGGAAGTTTTAACCTAAGGTTTCACCTCTCATCATTGACTTCATTTGGCTACTTTGGAGTTGTACATAGGATGTAGTGGTACTTTAGACATCGCACTACACTGAGCGAATAGCAGGATGTAGTGGTTGAAAAAAAGACTAGACCTTTTTGTAACAAGCCAAGTGATACAGACCCAAAATGTATTCTTTTATTTTGCATTATTTAGCATGAAAGTCATTGTGTAATTAATTCCCCTAGATCATTTGGAAACTTGTTAGATTTTAGACAAATCCACACTTGTCATGGAAGTATTGTTGATGCAAGGTGTACCTCAAGGTCCATGTCGTAGTACTATCATTTGAGAGAAGGGTGTAAAAACCCTACTATATAATGTGCATTTAATTTTGGATGAAAACTTAAAATCCTCTCAAATGACATATATTAATGGATTCCAACAATACCAATCAACCTTGTCAGTTTAGGATCTAAGGGTGATTAATTAGTTGGTCTTATCCTAGATTAAATTCTTGTTTGAAGTCAAAACTTGGTGTAAAAAAATAATCCAAAACCAAACATATAGCCCAAATTTTCCTTTGAATAAAGAGGCATTATGATGTTCACATGAGGTCATCAATTCACCTTGATTCAAATTTCATCAAAATATTGAGAGTCATATCATCTAATTTGGCATAGTTATGATGCCCAATTGAGTCTAGACCTTTACCAACATTTTTTAAGTCCTTCACTTATAATCCACATTTGAAATTACACCTTTACAAGTTCATGGGGTTGATGTGTTAAGTGGGTTCACCATTTGCACTAAACTTGAGGGAACTTAGGTTTAATTTCCAATTTAGGTTGAAGGTTGTTTAAGACTCATAATCATTATCATCAATTGATAGACTTAAGCCATGTTGTGCTAAACACTTGCACTTAAAGTCTATACACCACTACATTTTGAGTTAAGAAAAGTATTGTTATACTTGTGGAAAATGTCTTAAAGAGTTTTTGAAATAAAATTTTTGTCATACCTTTTGGGTAGTATAGTATCGTTACGCTGCCCAAATCATTTCAAACTTTGTTTCATGGACCCTCTTACATAGAATTCCAAATTTTATCTTACATTTTTAGACCAATTCAAGTGTACTTTTATGATATTTTGTCTAAAATGGTTATACCATTCACCTTTGTCTAGCATATTTGTCAAAAGAACCAAGTTTTATACCATTATTTATGAGAAAATAAACTGTTTCCAAAGTGGTTTTTGTTTCATACCTTATACATAGTTGATCAAGTTCATGACCAAGAATTAAATGCCTAGTGTTTGTTAGAAGTGTTTCAAATCTATTAGATTAAAACTTTCATCTATTTTCAAATTCTAGATTTTGACACCATTTGGCCAAGAGTCCTAGCACATGCCTTGTTTGAGCCTAGCTTTTAACACCACATTTGGCCAAAAGACCTATTAATTTTTAAATTCCTAGATTAGACTGATTTGAAACACTTCAACCTTAGATGTTGGCACTTCAATTTTTTAGTCTATTTACTTGCTTATCTTTGTGTGAATAGTGAAATGTTAGATAGTTTATGTTATCTTGTTTCCTCACAAATATTTTCATAAACATTTTAATCCTTTTGACAAATCTAGACCAAGTTGAAGGCATCATTTGTTTTAGATTCTATCCTTTTTAGAGTTTGTATAACTCTTTAACCTTTTATCATAAAACATTGACTATGGATCCCAACATGTATTCTTACACTCGTAGTGGACTCATGTATAATCTAGGGATTAGTAATGTAGTTACACACAAAGAAATGGTGTAAGACCCCTATATGGATAACATTTCTTATGAGATGGATTCTTATTCCTCTTATAATACTCAATCAGGGGCACAAAGCCAAGATTCTTTGGCTAATTATCTAGTTAACACACTGCCTTATTTATAGTAAGACAAAGAACAAACTAAACAATACCCAACTACAATACTTGTAGTGGATGAGCTAGTTCTTCAATAGTCATATCCTACTAATATATCTTCCACATATGATCCATTTTTTAGCGACATTTATTAGAGCATAAAGACTAGATTTTGGTTAGAGCCATAGAGGTAGGGACCAAGTTTTTGGTAGACTTCCCACATGAAAATTTACCAAGTCTAGTAAGAATGCCCCACAATATCATTTATGATCAATAGGGTTCTTTTAGCAATCTATGGCTCTAGTCTAAAAAACATATCAAGACCCCAATATATTTGATCGAGGTAAAAAAAACATGGAAAATCACTTTTACCAAATACAAACAACATACCAAACCTACCTAAATTTAGCACATGATTTCAATCAGATGAACATGGTGAGGAGCCTCTCATTGACTTATTACCTTTAATAGGAGTGTTTATAGACTTAACTGGACAAAAGAATATGAGTTTTTACCCATTTGTGCAAACTACTTTGATAGATAACTTGATGCATATGCCAGTTATTAAAGAAGTGTCTTTAGCTTCTAAACTAAATAGTGAGTCAAACATAGTGGACAATGTGAAAATAGCATCCAATCTTGATCAAAGTGGTACTAACACACAAAAAACTAGCCAATAACATGTACCTATAGTTAATCCCATGAGTAGATCATCATACCAAGGAATAGGAGTTTCTTCACCCCAACCTCAACCAGTTGCTTCCTCAAGTGTGCAACCTATGGGATTAGGTAATAAAACAATGGCTAATGTCACACCTCAATGATATAATTTGATTAATCCTACTCCTCCTCAACAAGTAACAAGTAGTATTCCACAATAATAGACACAACCTAGTATATCAATGTAACATAGGACAAATACATTACCACCTCAATCAGGGGTAACTAATGTTCCACCTTGCCAAGTAATGACAAACATACCTCTTTAGTCACATAATAATATGCCAATTCAAAACCAAGGAATTATTAGTCAAAAATGTTCAAATATTCGTCAATGATAGATGCTAAATCTATAACCTATTTTCACTTCCTCATAAGGATTCATGCAATGAGGATATCTCCATGTTTCTTAGGTACCTACAAGACAACCATTGGTTCAAAATGTGCCATAAATCTAGAGATAGGGTCTTGGTCTACAATTTCCCGCTCAATAACAAGGTTTTATTAGTCAATAACATGTCCTTTTTCAACCACAATATAGTTATATCCCCCCATCCCAACCATAAAATCCTCCAAGTTAAACATTTATCACCCACCCAAACCAGAATATTATGAAACCAAATGTGCAATTTATAGTACATCTTAATTGATGTATGTGTATTCTTGGTCTATTCTCTAACCAATCTAATATACCTGAATAGGTGTCTCCATCATACCCTGGTCAAAGTGTCCCACTTGTGACCTTTTATCCATTTACCCAAACCAACATTCTCCCTTAAACCAATATCCCTTCTAGTTTCCTCTCCCAAGAATTACAACAAATGAAGGATGTAATTGCTACTATTTAGGTGGGGAAACAAACTAAAAAGTTCAAATTAGATGATGTATGTTCCTATATATTCAATATGGAGTATGTTCAGATACCATTTCCTCTAGGATATGAACTACCAAAATTTGATAGTACAAAGGGAAAGGTGATCCTAAGGCTCATTTGACTAAATTCTTTGTTGCATGTCAACCAGTGGCATATAACGACATATACATTTTGTTTTTATTTATAAGGAGCTTGGATGGACAAGCCTTAGAGTGGTTTTTGAAGTTTCTCAAGAATTCAATAACAAACTTTGATGATCTTTCTAATAAATTTGTGAAACACTTTTCCTATAATCTCGAGCATTAGATTTCATTAGTAGACCTGAAAAAAGCAAATAAAAAATTTGGGGAGAGTTTTTCAAGTTATTTACAGTGATGGAGAGCCTATGTAATTTGTTTCACCCATAGTTTACCATATAAAAAATTAGCCACTATGTTTACTAAAAATTTGCATAGTGAGATAGCCTATCATCTAGAACTGTAGTGTTGCATACATTCAAAGAGATCATTGATAAAGATTTGTTGATCGAGAGGTTACTCATCAATAAGGAAGTCATCAAGATCAATTCAAATAATCAAAATAAAGGTACCAATTAAGGAAATGACCAACATCCTAATCAAATGCAAACATCACAATCAACACAGGCCAATAATCAAGAACGATCAAAGCAATTCAACTGAAATAGGAATGTTATGTGTAAACTATGAAAACTTCATCTACACCACCTTTTCAACTTAATCCTACCCATCAACCTCTCCAACCAATGTCATAAGCACAACAACCAAAACTTGTACAACAAATATAACAACCCTTACCATTGCAAACCCCTCCTCTTAAGAGAATCATACCTGCACATCATGTCTTTAGTGACCTAGGAGAACTTATTAAATCTATATTTTTCAAGATTTATAACACTAATTTGATTAGTTTGCCTATACCAAAGCATTATCTACAAGGTATTCCTTACCCTGACTGGTACCATTAAAATGAATTTTGTGACTATCATCGAGTCAACGGACATAATCTACGAAGATGTCTCTAAATCAAGCATTTAATTGAGAATATGTTAGAAAATGGGGAGATAACATTAGATAATGGTACTTCCACCTCTAGACTTTTATTATGGATTTAATGAATAATCATATTAAATTATATTATTATTCCACTGGAATATATATTTGAATTATTTTTTGCCTCTGTTTCTCTTGAAAACCTGTGTCCAAAACAACTTCTAGTTCATCTTTATATGCCTCGAGTAACTATTTTTCCCAATTAATGACCTATTCGCCATCATCTTATGATGATTTTGTTATGTCTCCTCTTGATCTATAAGGATATAGGTCTTATACATTAAAAATGGGTGAGATCCCAATATCATATGGGAGTTCTAGTTCATAGGCATTAGTATAAAACTGTCTCAATACCTTACAAGGTCCTATCTTCTTCAATTTTAGTTTAGTGTAGCCACCTTTAGTAAATATCTCCTACCTAAAATTTCACTATCTTCCTTCTTTTATCAGCATCTCATTTTTACTTTATAACACTCAACTCCAATTACTTCTTAACTTGTTCATGTATCTCTTGCATAGTTGTATCAAAGTCTTCACCTTCAACACTCCTTTTCTTTTGCTTACCCAAATCTCTAAGCTCATAAACACCTCTTGGATTTATCCCATAGATAATCTAAAATTAATTCAAACATGTGATCCTATTAGGTGAATCATTATATTTAAATTTAGCTTGGACTAACACTTGATCCCATTACTTTGGACTATCACTTAACCAACATCTTAATATATTCCCTTAGCTTCTATTGACAACTTTATTCTAACTAGAATTTTAGGGATAGGCTAAACTAAAACTCAATGTAGTTCCCAAATTCTTCCAAATTGTTCTCCAAAATGTCTAATAAACTTTGTATCCCTATCAGAAAATATGCTTCTAGGAATTCCATGTAACCTTACCACTTCTTTAAAGAATAAATTAGTAATGTTTGTAGCATCACTTTTCTTCTTACATGCTATGAAGTGTGTCATTTTCTTAGATATATCAACAATAAAAAAATGGAATCATTATATCATTGTGTTCTTGGCAAATTCAATGAAAAATACATACTTATTTCATCCAATGGCTTGCTTAGAATAGGAAATGGTTGATATAGACCTACATTTTGAATATTTCCTTTGGAATGTTGACAAATCTTGCATCTTTCCACAAAATTATCGATATAATCTTGCAGTCTTGTCCAATTATAATATGCATTGTTTAAAATGTCCTGATAAACTACCACTATGTTTTTATTTTAGAAAATTATCTCTCATACAACACCTAGGTATGCATAGTTGTATGTTTTTGAATAAAAATCCTTTTTGAATCATGTAGTACATCCATAAAATCCTATCCATGGTTTTTAGATTCCTATAAGCCTCATATTCTTCCTTAAAATATGGATCTTCCTCATACAACTCCTTTAATGACTCAAATCCCAAACTTCCCAATTGAGATTCATGTATGATCATACTTCTACTCAATGCATCAGCTACCTTATTAGACTACCCCCTCTTATGTTTGAGAGTAAAATAATTTTTTTGTAAGAACTATATCCATTTTACATGTCTTTGCATCACAGTCAACTTGAAAGAGTTTTTTAAAATTAGGTAAGGCCAAGATAGGTTGCTTAATTATATTTTTCTTAAAAATATTAAATCTCTTCTCATTTTAATTATTATAATGGAATTTTTTCTTATCACCTTTTATAGTTTCAAAAATATGTGCAAAAATACCACTAAAGTTTCTAATGAACTTTCTATAGAAACTAGCTAATCCATGAAAATGTCTTCCCTCAAAAACACTTCTAGAAGTATGCCACTCCACTATTTCTCTTACCTTTTCTTGGTCCATTTTCAAACCATCCTTGGAAATTATAAATCCCAAGTAAATTAACTCGGTTTGCATGAAGGTACACTTCTTGAGGTTAATCGGTAATTTATCTTCTTGTAGCTTATTCAACACCATTATAAGATGTTTGATGTGTTACTCATTTAATTTATTGAAAATCAAAATATCATATAGATAAAAAATAAAAAAATAATCTATAAATAGACTTAACACCTCATTAATTGGTATCATAAAGGTACTAGTAGTGTTGGTCAAACAAAATGTCATAACAAGCCACTCATACAATCCATCATTAGTCTTGAAGGTTGTTTTCCAATCATCACCCTTTCTAATTATAATTTTATGGTAACCAATCTTCAAATATATACTTTAAAAATATTGTGATCCACTCAAACTATCCTTTAGTTCATCCATTCTTGGTAATGGAAACATGTACTTGATAGTTGTCTTATTGGTGGGTCTAGAATCTATACACATTCTCCATTCTCCACCTTTATTAGGAGTTAATAATAATGGTACAACAATGGATTTTTACTCTCTCTAATCAAAATTTTATCTAATAGCTCTTTTACTTTCCTTTTGATCTATTCATTCTCTTTAGATTTCATTATATAGGTTGATTTGTTTGGTAAATTATCTCCTAGAATGAGATCCATATGATGGATTATGCTCCTCATTTATGGAAACTCATTAGGAAACTCATCAAGCACTATATCCACATACTCATCTAACAAATTCTAAATTTCCAATGGTAATTTATTCAACTTTATAGTTTTAATGATTATCTTGGGCTTAGTAATCAATGCGCAACCAACCTCTTATTCTTTTATCAACTATAAGAATTCTTTTCCTTTCAATAACAATAGCTTAGTACTATTTTTAGGTTCACTACCATATTTCAATGATGTCAAATTGTGCTTATTACCATCCTTCTCCAACGTATAGGTGTTGTTGTTTCCATGATGTATATATTTCCTATCAAACTACCAAGGTATACCCAACAACACATGGAAAACATATATAGACATAATGTCACAAATTAGTTCATCTTTATATCTACCAATCTAAAAATCAACCTTACATTACTCACTGACTAGTACTTGATGTATTTTTTAGATTCAAGATGCTTTATACGATGTAAGATGTGTCAATGTTTTCAATCCTAGTTTTTAAATCATTTCGAGAGAAACCAAGCTATATTTACTACCACTATTAATTATAATCTTACAACACTCATCTTATGATTTACCTGTAACTTAAACAAGGTCTTCCTTTGGGTTGGTTCCTTCACTTATGTATCTGGATTTAGCAATACCCTTTTCATCAATAAGGACTCTCCTACTTTAGGCTCTTCCACATGTGATGGTGATCTTGCACTTTATTCATCAAGTTGAATAAATTTATTTTTGCCTTCAATTCTTGTATGGCTTATTTTTGGATTCTCATGACATTCATATGACCTATGACCAACATACTTGTTATATTTGAAACACTTTCCCCAAAATATTCTTCCTCTACCTCTTGTAATAGTATTCTTCCTTTGTATGAATAGACTCCTCTTATAGTGTTAGCTTGAACTTGAGAGTTTATTGCTTCTTCATTATGAACTTGTAACTAACTTCTACCACCTTATTGTCATCTAGCTCTAAAATTTATGCCTCTTTCTCTATATTGTTTATCTTATTTTCTTACCAACTTCTACTTTGAGATCAAATTGAAAAGCTTCTTCCATTGATCTTAGAGATAAAATAATAATTTCATCTTGAATATTGAATCTTAAACCATTGATATACCTTATTATTTTCTAAACATCTTATTCTATATGATCAACTCTAATATTAAGCTTTTATAATTCTTCAATGTAGTCCTTTACACTCATGTCTTTCTACTTCAATTTTTAGATTTTCTTGAAAAATTCTGTTTGGTAGTCTATAGGCATGAATTTTAACCTAATTTTAGCTATCATTTTGTCCCGTGACTTAAGTTTCTCTTTACCTATTTTTATTCTTTCATATTAGACACTATCCCAACAAATAGATGTATGTCCCTTCAACCTAGTACAATAAAACTTGACCTTCTTATCTTTAGATATTCATTTATGTTCAAAGTATTTATCTATTATAATTATCCAATCCATAAGTTCTTCAACATTTAGGCTACCTCCATATACTGGAACCTCCAATTTAGGCTTGGAACCTACTCCTATGATTGCTTTTAAGATTTTTTCTTTCATTTTTTCTTCCTCTTATTCTTCTACTACCTATTATTGTGTTTATTCCTCTCTATCACTCACATCACATGTAAATTCACCACTTTTTTGAGTAATTTCTATTGCCTTCAAACATGATTTCAATTTCTTATCTCTTCTAACAATACGTCTCTTGGTTTTCTTCTTTGAAATCCTCTAACACCACCTCTCACTACTTCTTTAAGTGACATTTTTACAATTATTTCAAGATTATGTTTCACAAACTTATGTTCACTCTTCTCAATGAATTATCTTTCTCCTTAACTCACTTTTTAAGTACAACTAAATCCTGCTCTGATACAAAAAATGATGGAGAGATTAAGAAAGAATAGACCTACAACCTTGTTGATAAATTTTTTTAATCAAAAAAGGAATATTTATGATATAATATCCTCTTTTATATTTATTACACATTTACTCAACCAATCAAGTAGGTTTATACCTTTATCTAAACTGGAAAATGTAATATAATATAAAAATAGGGTTTTTAGACCTTATAATTAGGCTTGCATACTAAGAAAATTGAATATCTCTTTCCTTAGGTGGTGAAACTCTACATCCTAATACACCTCTTGAAAAAAAATTAATATTGTTAGATGGTTCATTTTTGAACTAGAAGGATTTTAGAAAACCCTAGTGTAGTGTATCATGACTGTGCACAAGTTGAGAGATCAAATTTAAGAAAATTTAAAATTTTATGATCTAATGTAAAATAATTTTTATTTAAATAAGTTATTAACACATACTATTAATCTTTTACTCACTTTTTCACCTTGATCAATCTCAAAACATAATGAAAACAAGCTTTTCTTGATTGTAAAAGAACTTTTCTTGATTGTAGAATACATATACTTGATATTCAAGCATGTAATATGAATTAAAATTATTATAAATAAAATATTATTTAAAAACAATAAAAAATATCACTTACATGAATTATCATATTTAAATTGAATAGGGAACTCAAAAAATCAATCTCTCATTGTTTTTAGTGTAAATGTGTTACATAGTCCTATCAATAGACCCTATTTTTAGAATTCTACTTTTTCACCATAATTTTGATGTTATTGGTATTATTTTATTTTTTTCCTCACTCTTTTATTCTTAATTCACTCCTATATCTTCTCCTTCTCACTCCATTCCAAACTCTTAAAACTGTATAACCAATTTAGTAACCGAACTCAAGACTTAACCTTAATTGAGTTTGGCATAGTCACATATGAGTTATGACATTTTAAATATTATAAATCATGTATAATATCCTTAAATAACCCTTACATGAAGTATCATGACCAAACCAAGCATTAATAAATGAGAAAATCTATTAAAACACCCAAAACAAGTTTTAAAATTCAAATTTCTAGTTTTGGCAAGAAAATTGAAAACAAGCCAAAATGACTAAAACAAAGAAAGGAGAAGCATTGAAAATATTATTAGAGAAAAAATATGACCTCATAAACATATTCAATACCAATATTTTCAAAAATAACAACTAAAACCTAATGCTCCTACATCACAACTCAACCCTTTCACTTGACACCCCCCATTTGATATCAAATCATTTGTGCAAGGCAAGGGTTTAAAAATACATGTTTTCATGCATGATTATGAAAATATATATAGGTATAAATAGACATTAAATACATATACATGTCATTATAGGATAAAATAGTCACTCAATATGTGTAGGGTCAGTTCTGACCACTATATTTAGTGTCAACTTTTGATACTAACCAAATCAGTTAAAACTAACCAAAATAAAAAAGGATCATGTACAAGGCACTAATACAGTATTAAGATGAAAAATTCAGATAATAAGATTTTATATTAGAATGATAAATAATATAATATCCCTATTACCTCTTATTTTATATCCATTACTATATCTAATATATACATTTGTATATATTGTGCAAATCATAATTAAGGCATTATTTTAATCATTTATATCATTTTAGCATTTCATTAATCCATATTAGGGTAAAATATTACCATTATATCACTATCAAGGCCTAAAACATCTCTTATTGTCATTTATTAAAATATATACCATGATTTTCCTTGAAAATAAAAATGGTAGCCTAAATAACCTTTATTAGAATAATAGTGCAACTATCAAAATGCATGTCATGGCTAAGTTACTTATCATCAAAAATGAAAGTTCAATATTACATGAATAATTAAAGTTTACTTTTAATTTTATATTAATTCCTTATAGTATATGTATTAGTATGCCTACTGACAGGAGGATCATGTTCTACCTTTTTTCTTATCCTGAAGTAACAAAATTATCATGATATAAATAACTTATACTTGAGAACATCTAATTCAATAATATATCATCCATTTTTTATTTGAAACTAATAAATAAATGGAGATATAAAATATAATATCCAAGCATATAGTCATATTTTTATTTAGTATTGATACAACTATAAC